>VDFB02145001.1:0-41636 GCA_007258455.2 Sequoia sempervirens
AACAACAAAACCACCATAAACTTGAATGTCATTTAAAAAATGCATGATAAATATTCATCGTTGAAACTTGAATTGTGGTAGCTTGATATACATAGTCTATTGATGCTAGGGTTCAATTTGTATGATTTTGAAAAAAGAAGCCAACTGAGTAGAGTTATCAATATGATTCGTAAATCATAAGAATTTGTTTAGTATACTAGCCATTTTGATGTCTTCTTTTAGTCTCAAACATTATTTTGTATCATTGTTACATTGGTCTTTAGAGTAGCAGCTTAATATAGCTCTGTAATTCAAAATTTGGTTCACCTCTACAGTGTAACAATGGCATAGGAAGATTTTTCTTTTAAAGAACCAAAGGGTGGCTGCACAATTGAAGTGTATAAACCATAGAAGTAGAAATCTGCAAAAAATCCCAATTAATCCTGATTTTTAAAAAATCTGCAGGCTGGACAATTTTTTCCCCAATTTTTTGAAAAAATATTTGACCTTTTGGTCAAAGATTTTTTCCCATTTCAAATAGCAAAATTGCCAAAAAAAATTGTTTATAAGCTGCAAAAAAATGTGAATAAAATCACGCTGATTTTTGCATGAAAAAAATCCATGAGACCATATATTGTTGCTTACTATTATTCTTTGATAGATTTTTTCCAAGAATCCATAGGTTGCTCGAAACTACTTTTTTTAGGCTTTTAGCCATAGCAGCAAGACAGTGAATTGTTTGATAAAATGCTTTGGTAGACATGTATGAAAAATGTGATAGCATAGATAAGGCAGTGGACTATTTGAAAAAATGCCTCAAAGAAATGTGGTTTCATGGTGATGGAATGGCATGAGGAATGCCATGACAAGCAAATTGCTATGAATTGTCATGGAATTCCATCACCATTGAGACCACATTTCTTTGAGGCTTTTTTTCAAATAGTTTGTTGCCTTGTCTATGCTATTGCTTATTATTATTCTTTGATAGATTTTTTCCAAGCATCCATAGCTTGTTTAGAAGCACCTATTTTAGGATTTTAGCCATAGTAGTAAGGAAGTGAATTGTTTGATAAAATGCTTTGGTAAACATGTATGAAAATGTGGTAGCATAGACAAGGCAGTGAACTGTTTGAAAAAATGCCTCAAAGAAATGTGGTCTCATGGTGATGGAATGCCATGAAAATCCATAGAAATTTTCTTTTCATGGCATTCCATCACCATGAGACCACATTTCTTTGAGGCATTTTTTTCAAACAAGCCATTGCCTCTCTATTCACGCTTTATTGCTTACTATTATGTTATGATAGATTTTTTCTAAACATCCATAGCTTGTTCGAAAGCACCTGTTTTAGGCTTTTAGCCATAGCAGCAAGGCAATGAACTATTTGGCTAAATGCTTTGATAGACATGTATGAAAAATGTGTTAGCATAGACAAGGCAGTGAACTCTTAAAAAAAATGCCCCAAAGAAATGAGGTCCCATGGTGATGGAATGCCATGACAATCAAAAGCATTTGATTGTCATGGCATTCCATCAGGTCATGAGACCTCATTTCTTTGAGGAATTTTTTCAAAGAGTTCACTGCCTTGTCTATGATATTGCTTACTATTATGCTTTTGATAGACTTTTTCCAAGCATCCATAGCTTGTTCGGAAGCACTTCTTTTAGGCTTTCAACCATAGCAACAAGGAAACACTTGAACTATTTGACAAAATGCTTTGGTAGACATGTATCAAAAATGTGGTAGTATAGACAAGGCAGTGAACTGTTTGAAAAAATGCCTCAAAGAAATGTGGTCTCATAGAATGCCATGACAAGCAAATGCAATTGGCAACTACTCCTAGTTATTAGTTATGCAATGTGAAGTAATTGCATAACTGCTTAGGTTGACTTTGTAAAAACTATATTGTAATTGAAATTTTGTCATCTATCAGCATCTAGTTATTAGTTATGCAATGTGAAGCAATGCTTTGAGTTTGAAAGATGTGCACGTAAATGTAATCAAACGATATGAATATAAACTACAAAAATATAGTTTTTACAATTTATTAGTTAAAATCTTTATTTTATTTGCTCTCTATATCTCTATGCTATGGAAATGCCTTTAATTTTTTTTTTTAAAAAAAATATCTCTTGTTCTACCCTTTTTTACCTTTTTTTTAAATCTGATTTTTTTTCTGATTTTTTCTAGACTTTTTTGATTTTTTCAAAAAATATTATACTTTTGGTTTGTCAAATTTTTCCCCAAAAGACTTTTGCTCCAGCTAAACTTTCATTTTTGCTTGCTAGATTGAAAGGAGATTGTGACACAACTTTCTTTTTTCAAAAATTGTTCTACATCATTGAACTGAGAATTTATCACACATATGTAGAGAAACAGAGGAATACTACAAACTAAAACACATTACACTTTTTTCTCATTGACTTGATGTACTCTCCAACATCTCTCTTCTCTCATGTGAAGAGTTAGAACTGCTTGGCCATGCCTTTACATCATTCAAGAAATTTTTCTCTTTTTGACAATATCAAAAGCATGGCTGCATATAGATTAGGCAAACAAATTTTCCTTTTAGATTAGCAATGCATGAAAGTTTCAAAAATTATCCTTGATATTACAAAAAGATATGTGTTTATAACATAGATTGGAATTAAAATGCTTGTTTGCAAAACAAATGAATAATAATGAGGTATTTAAGGTGTTTGAAGTGATTTAGACATCACTTTTAGGGTTCCCTTAGGTGTGGGTCAAATTCCAACTCCATAAAACATTAAAAAAATGTTCAAAAAAAGACTTTTTTGGATGCCTAAGCACACAGGTTTTGTCTTGGTTTGCCTGGGTTCTATCTAGGTTTTTCCCGGGTTCTCTTGGGTTCTGCTTGGGCAAACTAGACCCAAAAATAAAGGACCCTGGTTGAACCCATAGGCAAACCGAACTAAGACCCACAATGTCATGTCCCCAAAATTGTAACACCAAATATGAAATATTGAGACAAAAATAAACAAACCAAATATCAAAATAATAACGATGTCTCAAATAAATAAAATAAATAACAAAACATATATATATATATATATATATAAGCAAGCAATTTTATTATAATTATAATTATAAAGATAATATTAAAATATTAACAATTATTATAATCATTTATTATAATGATACTATGATATAAATATGAATATAAATAAAGATATTATAATAGATAATGCTATAATTATATTTAATCTCTATTTATCTCCTATAAGATAAACTAATAAATACATACTTCCACAAGAAAGAAGGAAAAAGATAAAATAAAAATAAAGTTAATTACGAAAGAAGATGACCCTTATTCGGTTCCAAACAAAATGCATATGGTAGGTGATGACCCTTCTAAAGAAACGTATCTCTTCATGGAGATATAATAAAGATAGTTGGTGAATAGAGGTGGGGAGGACATCAAATAAAGAGGAAGAATCTATTCCTAACAAGGGAATCGATGAGGAAGTATTGAACATAGAAGGAAGCATGATTGCATAAGAAAATCGTAATCTGGAACAAGAATACATCTGGTTTATATTCAGAAATAAAAAAAGATAGGGAAAACACATATCAGTGAAGGAAGTAATATTACTTCTGTTGCAACATAGATTCATAAGTAATGTATTTTTGGTGGTAGGAACCATATGAGGAAAATAGGAGATAAAAAAGGAATATAAGAGAGAGGCACGGGCTGCTAACATAGACAAAAGGTAAGTCATTTCTGTTATTAAGTAAATAATCACCAATTATGTTGAAAACTATTCAAGAGTAAGTAAAGATAATAGATGAGTGAATTAAGAATGTAGTAATAGTTGGAGTTTTATATATATATATGATAAATACAAATATATTTAAAATATAATATGTTTTCTATATATAATTCATACGTTGGTAAATATATTTTGTGGTAATGGATATATATATATAGGATAGGTGGTGGACATATACAATATATACATATAGTATATATAATATGTTATTTACGATTATCCAATAATGATGCTTAGAACAATTATTTTAAGCATTATAGATGATGACTCTATTTATTCATTATAATGTTAAAATGGTATAATAGAATTTCATTTATGGGATCTCGAAAGATGTTTAATATTTAATGTACTCATGGAATATATTATAGATGAATCATTCAGAGTGAGTAATAGAGAGGAAATGAGTAACCGTTTGACAAGAATGAAACATTTGTTTCATCTTTGATCTTATTAGATATTATCATTGAAACTTATTAATCTTTAACATTTCTAATGTGTCTTTGATATACACTTTGAGTGCAAGATTCAGAATTAAATGCCTTCAGAAAAAGGGGTCATTACAAGTAGTATTAGAGCAACTTTCTTGCCATCCTGTGAAAATAATGTATACAAACTAAAGGCAAAGGTATGTTCTATAAACATTCTGATTAGGTATGTCATGTAACCATTGAATATAATTACTTTGTTGTTTGTGTTCATCATGGTTAAGATATATATATACTTAGAATATGATGACTAGTAAAAATATAATAGGCAATACAATTTATGCATCAAAATGATTGATTGATGTTATCATCATATTACTACTCTAGTATTATTAATACATTATTTGGAATTGAACAAACTAATGAAGTTATGATGATATCTTCCACCCTAAATATGGTGTATAACTACAAGAGAAGGGCTAAATACCTGGGGCAATACTATAAGGACTATATTGTGTTGATTTGTGAATCTGGTATGTACAGATTATACTAAATTCTGAACATTGATTTCTTGTATAGAATAAAGTTAGTCATGACAGAAATAGATATTACAACATAAGCATAGATTTTTTACATTGTTAAAAATAATCAACCCTTATCAAATTATGTTCTCTTTCTTAGTTAAGCCATTAAGTGAGGTGGAGTGGATGCCCACGAAGGAGAGCAGAGACTAGGATCTCTTCAAGGTAGGCCACCCTTCGTAGATGGACTGTGGTTTGTCACTGGGGGCCAAGGGGGTCATTACAATGGGCATTTGTTGGCCGCTCTTGGGATGAGAAGGGTATCACTAAGGGTATCCTTGTACATGATCCACTCTACCCCATTTAGGAATTGGATGATCAAAGAGATGATCACTTGGGAGTGACTTACATTCATTTAATTTATTCAAAAAGAAACTACAGATTGTATGAAGAATTGCATGTATTTCATAATAGCAATAGCCAAAGATAAAGGCTTTAATGATTAATTTGATTGGTATTCTTACATACTTGATGACCTTGGAATGGTAGATGGATTCACAATTTAGTATGGGATGCACCAAATCCCCCCTGCCAATTTTCTAATGGTATACCTCATTTGATTGTATTTGCATGAATACTTTATGCTTTGTGTTCATACAAGTGTATATACTCTACGACTTGTGATCGTATTTACCCTATGACCTTGTTGTTGTGTTTACTCTATGACTGTATTTATATTTGAGTGCATACTCTACGATTTTCAACTCATGATATATTTGTATTTGAGTGTATACCCTCTAACTTTGTACTCATATACTCTGTGACCTTGAATTTAAGTGTATCCTTCATGATGTAGTATTTGGGTGTTTGTTTCTTGGCTAGCATCTTACTTGCTCACTTCATGACCGAGGTACTCCTATACATGACTACTCCATTCTTAAGTGTATACTTGTGTTTGTAACTCATGCCTTGCATGTAATTGTTTGTATCTGTTGATTGTGTCTATATTGCTTCCTACCTTATGAGTAGTTATGCATCGGGTACCTTGAATAAGGTATGTGATCTACATAAGAACTTCAAGTGTATTTCCTTTCCTAAGTATAAGTACATGATTTATTGCTCAATGCTTTTGTGTTTATTTGTCCTACATTGTGTATCTTACTCCATGTATTTATACTTGTAAAAAATTGTATGCTAATCTATGATTCTACTCCAGGCTTCATATCTTGTATGCATCTACGACTAATATATATTCAACAAGACTACTCTATGGATAACTCCCTGATGTGTGTGGGTGTGTTTTCAACATGTCTATTCCATTCCCATGTGTACTGTAGTTGACCAGCATACGCTTTAGATGTTCAAGTGTATACTTCTAATTGAACATGTTTACTTCTTCGAGTATATTCGCATACCTTGAGTGTATTAACATGCCTTTCTTATATTTCCTAAGTGTTTATTATATCTTGCGAGAAATTATGTTTTTCTATATGTTTGATGTACCTTCAACATGATTATTTCATATGTGTGATAAATTCATTCTTCATACATGAATGTCTTCTTACATGCCTTGAATTTGCTTCATAACATGACTTATATGTCTTTGATTGTTTCCTTATATTTTATATGTTATTGGATTCATTACTGACGTGAGTGTGGTTTACAATATCATATGTGCATACCTTGTGATTGTTTCATGTATGATAATTTCCCCATGTATGGTATGTATTCATCATGAGTGATTATATGTGTTGATTGAAATATTATATGTGATCTAAATTCGGCATGAGTGATCGATATGAATGTGTTGCACATGTATGATTCTTGCTCGGATGATTGTATGTGTATTCAAGTGTGCACTCTATGACGTATATGTATACGTCTTGCCATACATATATGCTTGTGTCTTATAACTATGCTTCATATTTGTGTCAATTTATGTTTTATGCTTCATGCCTCACATATCTTTGCTCATTATGATTCCAATGTTGTCCAAAATGTTTATGCTTTTCATACGTGAATACATGCTTTATATGTACTTGTGTGGGTGGTTCTTATCCTTTGTATACTTGGTGTTTGCATAATTCATGCCTTATATGTATTTTTGTATTTTTTAAGTATATATTTGAGCATTCTTATGCCTCCATTCTTTATGTATGATCATCTCTTGTTGTATGTATATTCAAATGAATGCTTCATATTGTGTATTTGTGCATACATTTGAGTATACTTAAATTAATAATTCTCTCTCTCTCTCTCTCTCTCTCTCTCTCTCTCTCTCTCTATGGTGTAATTCCTATATGTATGCTTGTGTTTGATTCATGCCTCCTATGTATTCTTTGAAATGCCTTCAAGTGAATATTTGCAATTTACTTTATGTTTGTATGTAGTCATGTGTGTACACCTTCTCTTTTACTTGATTCATGTGTACATATTGCGGCTTGCATACTAGGCTTAAAAGATCAGTTAGAAATTTGTTTATCAAACTCTTTCTTGGGTTGAGAGTTATAACTATTGAAGAAAAGATGTTTGGCATTGTGAATGCTTGAGGACAAGCAATCTTGGGCAAGGAGGACTATCATGTCCCCGAAATTATAGTTCACCAAATATGAAATATTGAGACAAAAATAAATAAACCAAATATCAAAATAATAGCGATGTCTCAAATAAATAAAATAAATAACAAAACATATATATATAAGCAATTTTATTATAATTATAATATTATAATTATAAAGATAATATTAAAATATTAACAATTATTATAATCATTTATTATAATGATACTATGATATAAATATAAATATAAATAAAGATATTATAATAGATAATTCTATAGTTATATTTAATCTCTATTTATATCCTATAAGATAAACTAATAAATACATACTTCCACAAGAAAGAAGGAAAAAGATAAAATAAAAATAAAGTCAATTACAAAAGAAGTTGACCCTTATTCAGTTCCAAACAAAATGCATATGGAAGGTGATGACCCTTCTAAAGAAACGTATCTCTTCATGGAGATATAGTAAATATAGTTGGTGAATAGAGGTGGGGAGGACATCGAATAAAGAGGAAGAATCTATTCCTGAAAAGGGAATCAATGAGGAAGTATTGAACATAGAAGGAAACATGGTTGCATAAGAAAATAATAATTTGGAACAAGAATACATCTGGTTTATATTTAGAAATAATAAAAGATAGGGAAAACGCAGATCAGTGAAGGAAGTAATAGTACTTCTGTTGCAACACAGATTCATAAGTAATGTATTTTTGGTGGTAGGAACCATATGAGGAAAATAAGAGATAAAAAAGGCATATAAGAGAGAGGCATGGGCTACTAACACAGACAAAAGGTAAGTCATTTCTGTTATTAAGTAAATAATCACCAATTATGTTGAAAACTATTCAAGAGTAAGTAAAGATAATAGATGAGTGAATTAAGAATGTAGTAATAGTTGGAGTTTAACATATATATTATATATATATATATGATAAATACAAATATATAAAATATAATATGTTTTCTATATAAAATTAATAAATTGGTAAACATATTTTGTGGTAATGGATAATTATATATATTCAAGTATATATATATATGTGTGTGTGTGTGTGTATTAGATAGATGGTGGATATATACAATATATACATATAGTATATATAATATGCTATTTACGATTAACTAATAATGATGCTTGCAACAATTATTAATCATGATAGATGATGACTCCCTTTATTCATTATAGTATTAAAATAGTATAATAGAATTCCATTTATGGGATCTCGAAAGATGTTTAATATTTAATGTACTCATGAAATATATTAGAGAGGAATCATTCAAAGTGAGTAAGAGAGAGGAAATGAGTAACTGTTTGACAAGAATGAAACATTTGTATCATCTTTGATCTTATTAGATATTATCATTGAAACTTATTGATCTTTAACATTTCTAATGTCTCTTTGAGATACACTTTGAGTGCAAGATTCAGTTTTAAATGCCTCCACAAAAAGGGGTCATTACACGCACCACATGAGTGAACCAAAACCAGAACTAGGGCTAAAATAGAAGAAATCGGTAACATAGATAATGTGTCAAGAATTTGACTACTTCGTCTACTCTGAATATTATGTTTTGCAAGTGTAACATGAAGATTATGTATCATTTGCTTAATTCAATTGTTCCAATCAAAGGATTAAATATAAATTGGAATCTTTTTATCAATCATTTCATGGAATACCAATTGAAAATGTGTTTTTTGCTTTTAGATACTTAGTTTTTTACTATCAATCAATTAATTTATTCAAGACAAACAATGAAGGATAGCAATGATCAATGCTAGGGCTAACCAATTAATAAGTGTATGCATGAATAAGTCAAGCATGACATGTATAAGGGAAGCACAAGTAGTCACAAACACATAAGCCTTGAAGTATACACAACTTACTACAAAGAATATGCACGAATACAAGGTATACACATGAAAATGTGTAAGTTACAAAGTATACATTGGAACACACGTAAGTTGTAAAGTATACACTTGAATACACGTAACTCATATCTATTGAACCATGAATTTATAATGCAACTATGGACACCATCGATAAAAAAGATTTGTATTAACCAAATAGCCATGTACACATACATCAATAAATGTTGATATAAGTATAAAATATAGTTACAAAATAGCCATATAGGCTTACGAGAATGCCATATAGGCATACAATGTCAAATATATCCAATACAAAATATGTTCAAAATTGCCATGTCTAGGCATACTACAAAGGGCTTTGGAATCAAAATTCATTTCTCTCCATGCTCTAGAAATAAATTATTTCCCTTTGTTTGGTGATCCGATGGTGATAAGTAAGTCACTCATTTCTATTGTGCTCGATGAGTGCTCCTACTACTCCTAGATTTTAGCTCCTCGTGAAGTTTCAATTGTTACAACAAGAAGTAAAGACATTAATATATAGAAATTACATTATAAAAATGATATATTTAACAAAATAATCACTTATGACCATCTCATGATCACTCTCCATGATGGAAATATTTGCACGTCAATGTTGAGGTGTGCTCAAGCCCTATATAAACCATCCAAATAGAAATTAAACTACAAATCAATAATGGTTTTATTTTTCACTAGAACTAACATCTATAACAACAAATGTAAATTTAAATTTAGTAATTTTCCTCATACCTCCCCTATCAAAGCCATTGAAGATTGTATAGCGGATGAAATACCGATATCCACTACCCTCATAACATTTGGAGGTGTTCCTATTACCAACATCTAAAAATAAAACAACAAATTATTCAATCACAAAAAAGTTACAATAGCAATCCACGTCATGATTTATAATGTATGAGATCTAATGAACAAAATTTTGAGTACAAGTATTAAACTATATATTTCTGATTATCATGCTTACTATTTTCCCTATCCATATCTTGTTCAAAAGGACGTGTTTTTAGGCTTTTACCCATAGTAGCAAGTCACTGAACCATTTGATTAAATGCTTTCCTAGACATGTATGATAACTATGGTGGCATAGAGAAGGCAGTGAACTGTTTGAAAAAATGCCTCAAAAGAAATGGGGTCTCATGGTAATGGCATGCCATTACAAACAAATGCACATCATGGCATTCCATCACCATAAGGCTGCATTTCTTCTAGGAATTTTTTCAAAAATCCCATTGCCTTCTCTATGGTATTATTGCTTACTATTATGTTTTGATAGATATTTCTCCAATCATCCATACAGTTTGTTGGAAAGCACCTATTTTAGGCTTTTAGCCATAGCAGCAACTACAAGGAAGTGAGTAATTTGGTAAAATGCTTTGGTAAAAATGTATGAAAAATGTGGTATCATAGGAAAGGTGGTGAGCAGTTTGAAGAAATTCCTCGACAAAATGTGGTATCATGTGGTGATTGAATGGAATTCCATCACCATGAGACTGCATTTCTTTGAGGCATTTTTTCAAACTACTAATTGTCTTGTCTATGCTATTGCTTACTATTATGGTTTCATAGATTTTTTCCAAGAATCCATAGTTTTTCATGTTGGTGCACCTTTGCAAGCACATGCCTCCATGTGAAGTAATTGCATTATTCTACTTATGTTGACTTTCTAAACAACTATATTGTATAGTTTAAATTTTGTCATCTATCAACATCTAGTTATTAGTTATGGAATTTGAAGTAATGCTTTGAGTTTGAATGATGTGTAATGCAACATAACCAACAATATGAATATAAACTACACAAATCTATTAAGTAAAATTCATTAGTTAAGTTATCTTTATTCTATTACCTTTGTGTATATTTGAGTAAATCCATTGGCACTAGGAGGTGTTTCCTTGAAACCTCCAATATTACCTTGTTCAACATCCAAAATCACATATTAAAATACCATTCGTAAAACAATGCTATTAACATGTAATAAATTTATAATTGTTTACTAGTTACATACCCCATTGATAAGTGTACTACAAAAATAAGTAGGTGGAGGACCGGTGTATCCAGTCTCAACACTATGACCCTACAATTTTATTAAAATAATAAAACTAAATTAGTTAATCTTGCATTTCAAAATCAAAATTTAATAAATTAAATTCAATGAACATGTTGAATTTTACTTGACTATTAATGCCATATGTATCATGCAAAATGTCAGTCATCCTCTCCATCCCCATAGATGCATACAGATCCTACGTAGCATCCTCCTGAGTGTCGGTGGGGTCATATGAAAAGTTTCCCCACAAGATTGACACACATGGGTTCAAAGGCCACCACCAAAAGACTCCCTTGGATGACACTGTACAATAGGGCTAGTATGATGGATGACACTCTAGGTCAAAGTGTTGATCACTTGCAATGTCTCTACATTGGCACTCTCCTTCGTAATGACAAGCATAGCAATTTTCTCATGAGGTGGCCTTGCAAGAGGTCGTCCCCCTTGCCATGTAGGATCTAGCTGTGCATCGAACCTATCCTGAGCTGACCCCCCACCTCTCCCTTGGAACTCCCTCATATCAAAATAATTTGGGATTTGGTTCAATACAAACTTATTGTATAGTTTCCTATGAAATTATTGGGGGAATTCACAATTGTTTCATGGTGGGTAATCACAAACCAAGTACAACCTATCATAAAAATAGTTCCTAATCTCTTGGTGGTGGCACCAATGAATAGGAAACCTCTTTCCATTGAGGCTAAGATTTTGATGTGTTCTAGGGTTAGTGAATAAAAAGCACAAATCACCTTTAGTAATTTTTAAATCTTTTACTTGTTTATATGATAGTTTATCTACATAATACGCCCTAGCTACCTGCCTCCAATCTTGCCATCGAGTTATTTGTTGGGTAATTGAATCTACATTTTTTAACATCTCTTTCAATGAATTTTCTAGGGTCATTCTTTTTGTGGTTGAAGCATTTGGATCACTCAATCTACTAATAAAATCCTCAATTTTTTTTTGTTGTTCTCAATTTCACTCAAATTTTATTGAGTATCAAGAGGGTTGTAATGCCCATAATTTTCGTAGAAAAAAACCCAACCATTTTAAAAAAAAAAAAAAAAACTGTTAGTTAATTAATTAAAGTTCAATGTATTTAAGATAAAATACTAACCATCTCAACTTGAATAATATAGTGTGCAAGATAATGGATCTCTAAAAGGAGTATGTGATGTTTACTTTGCTACCCATTTAGACCTTTATAAAATGACCTAGAATTTTGCAAAGGTTGTCATTACTCCAAAATGTGTACTCACCAATTGTTAGATTTACTTTTGTTTCAACCATCCAATCCTTGTAACCCTAATACTCTCAAAACTTCTTTTGTCATTATTGAACCAAAATAGAACATTAGTGTTTAGTCCCTTCCTATGATAACAATGTTGTTACCCCTTTTTACTATATACCTATATTTATTCCAATATCCATAAATGCTTAAAATTGTTATTAATATTACCCTAAACATTGGTAAGGATAGTATTGATCTCAATATCTCTAGCCGTACATCAAATTTTCCGTAAGATCATTGACTATTTATTTATTTATTTACCAATTTGTTCAATTTGTCGCATTAGTAAACCCAACATTATTTCTCTAACTCCCTTCCATACCACATTTATAGTTAATGGCATTAGAGTTAACTTTTAATTATGAGAACTAACATCATGGGATCATATAGTTTACCAAATTACCCATACGCCCATCCCTATGTCAAACATCCAAATAGTTTTGGGAACAATTTAAAACATCATTTATCTGCTTCGGTAATTGGATCTCTTTCATCTATTATTCTGAACTTTAGACTTACCCTACACAACGCCTGCATGATTTGACTTATGAAATGATGTTGTTTCGTGTAAGGTCTGTATGATCATTGTTCAGTGCCACTTCACAAACACAGAGGATTTACTACAAGAAGATATAACTAGCGACCATTGAACCACGCGCAGATAGGATTAAATACCTATTACAGGGATAGAGCTGTTATGTAAATATGAGCTTAGATACTAATTTAGCTAACTCATAATAGATAAATAAACTTAGGCTCCAACACCAATGATTCAGTCAAAAACCTGATAATGCTAAGTGTCAGGTAGAATATGTCGACCAACGACAAGAATGCGCAGACAAAATCATTGATAAATATGAGTGTAAATATAATGATTTTGTTGATCAGATGAAGTTAGAGGATTCTGCTATTTTAAAATTGATTGCATGCTAAAAGGGATATCGCAATCATAATTATCTTTGGAGTGGTTTCCTCAAATGACTATCGTGAAGAAAGCAGAAACAATACCCCCACTGAGAGTTGCCGCCTAGAGTACTATGGCCCAAATCTGTACAACTCAAAGCTCTGAAGTTGGAGTGTAACGATTTTCAGATACCGTATAGTGCCTAAAAGTGGTGCCTTAATGACCAGCAATCGGTCAACCAATGGTCTGCATGTGACAGAGTGAGGAGTACAGATCATAAATTTCAGAGGGAACAAAGAATACATTTATTTTGCAATACCTCGATCTGCCCGATGGATACTAGACTATGACCTGCACAGCCACCCTTAAGCGTGGAAAAAGAAAATAGATCGTAAATTATGTGTAACCCATGGGAAATAACACTACTCTCACTGTCTATTCCATAAGATCACTCTGGATTATCTAGATACGAGTAATATACTCACCCTACCTGCAATCCCTACACAAAAGAATTATATATTTTTTTTTTGTGTCCAACCCTACGCCGCGTGCTATGAATCAGACCAGATTATCTCGATATTAGTCATGAACTCTATAGTACAACTCTCTCCTATTAAATTGTTTTCAAGACTCGTGCCAAGGCTAGGGCGATATTCAAATCTTACTGATAGCAGTTGACTCTGCCAGAACTTTCCTCATGGATACCTAATCCCTACAGATTTCTTACCAGTCTAGAATAACACAAGAGTGTTCTAGATGACTGCGAACAAGGACAAGGTGATATGAGCCATTGACAGTTTTACACTAAACGCAACTTATTTCTGACTTCATTAGCCTAACAACAGAGTGGTCATTTCGGACTGAAATTTATTACCAATTCCTCTCACGCATCAGCAGATAAGCAAGATAATCCTACGAAAGCATTACCTACGTGGCCAGGGAGTAGATTGGGCTGCTTTAATTGCAAATCTTTGGGTTCATCCTTGAGTTAGACTGCACCTATACTTCATTGATCAGGCATTGGATACCCGACCACACCCTTCTTTTGGTAAATTATAGGCTATGCTACCATATAGTACGCTCCCCACCCAACCACGCAGGATTATTTACAACATAATAGACTCTACTTAATTGTACTACTGCGCACCTTGCTCTCCTGTTGAAGAGGCTTGATAATCGGCTTCAAAGTAGGGAATCATTGTTGCCATAGTGGAGCAGAATTCTGAAGGGCTGGTTTGCATGATACTCAGGTCATTCTCGAAGATGGAAGAAAATAGGAGGAGTAAAGGAGAAAACATCGGTCGCCCTCCAACACTCTCAAGAGAGCCCGTGTCCACCTCTACAACCTGCAGCCTGCAAGAGGCCGCGACCTCCTGGGTTTGATGCCCTCTCAAGGCACAGTCCGCGCACCAGCAGAGTCCATTAGACATCATTCTGTTATTACATTTTCCTGCACTACCCTTCATAGTATTTTTTTGTAGTTTGTAAGTTCAAATCAAATACTATTATCTTGTACAATTAGAGGTAATTATATTACTTCAGCTTATATGATTTGAGCAATACACGTGTGTGATGGAACACCTGGTAACAATAGCCTTGTAGATCTGTGCATAGGTATCAATTTATTTATTTATTTTAATATACATATATTCCTTTTTACATGCAATATATATATAAATGCTCACAGTTACACTAAAACAATGCTATCGGATATGGACTCAAGTGTGGAAATAGTCGCTTAATGTGTTTTTATTTATTTATTTATTTATTTATTTATAGTATTGTAAGTTATAAGTGTTGGCCCCCCTCATGCATAATGATTAAGGAGAAATGTAGTTTTCTTTTAAGCCTTACACTCTCATTGATGAGTGTGGTTATTATTATTATTATTTTTTTAAATGTCAATGAAGCATAATAAATAATGTGACTCAGAATTGTTATAGCCTATAGGCATTATAAAGAAATAATACCTAAGATAGTTATAAATTCCCTCATGATTATCTACTCTTGCAATTGTGGCTGAAAAGACAATTCTTCCTTACACTTCTACTATTATTATTATTGAATTCATATTATAGGATTTGTATAACCTTAACAATGAAATGTTTGACCCTATATAAACTCTTAGCACATTGTCAAGGAAAACGTTACTTAAACATAGCAACTTGCAACTTTGATTTATAACATTATATATAATCAAGCTTATGATGCCTCTAGAGTAAGGGTTTATTATGTGACTCACTAGTTATTCTTTTTCTTTTTATGGGAGGAAGTTTTTGATATAAAAGGCATATGTAGTTATAGTACAACACTCATAATCTCTATCATAGCATAATATAAACTTTTGTTTTTAAATATGGGATCAATCTTATCCCAGTAAAATAGATGGTGCTTAAGCCCACTTCCCTTCTCAAGACTGAGATTATTATTATTATCATTATTTTGGGACGTATGGGTAAATGATAAAATTTTAGCCTTCGTTGAGTTATAAATAAATCACTCTTTTATTACACTTAAAAGATACATAAACCATACTGTAATCCTTCCCTTTCCTTTTATTTAGTCACAACTTGAAAGGGTATATTAGTACATCCTTAATAACAAAGGAAATAAAATGAGAGATCTAACCTTATATTTCTATTTCAAGAACACAAATGCTTCAAGGAACTTTCCTGGCTCCCATGTTTCTTCAAGAATATTACAAGAAAATTTTTATAATACAAGCCTTATGGAAGAATAATATTGTGATCTTAATTTACAAAATTCATCATGCATTTACTTAAACTCTATTTATTTCACAATATATAGAAATGAGATAAATAACAAACTAATGTACTAAGCCTTGCTCTCCACCCTACCATAATGGCGTCATGGAGCCTCGTGGGCTCTGGCCATACCCCCGAGCAAGAAATCTATTAACCCCAAGATGATTGATGGAGTTTTCTCAATCTTACCAAAAAGACCAAAACAATATGACATCAAATTTCACACATTTAGGCTCTCCACTCAACATTTTCAACAAGATCCACACAACAATTTACCCTCCTACAACAAAATGGGCAAAGATGATGAAGATGAGGAGACTTATCTTTTGTTTAGATGAGGGGATTTAGATCTTCCATCCTCCACTCCTCTACAAGCCAATCTATCTTGAGTCCATCTCCTAAGGGGGGAGACTTCTCTCCTCCTCACCTCTTCTCTTCAATTTACACAAAAGTTCTCCAAATGGAGAAGTGGGTAGTGCCCCAAATCTTCCACCTTCTTGAGATTTTATAGAGATCTTCTAACCCTACACTTTTTCCCACAAGTGCTCACACATGTGTGAGTCTTGTGCCAATTCCAAGAGCTTTTAGGGAGTGGAAGGTTGAGAGTGACAATTCACTCTTCCCAAGCCCCAACACTTTTTGAGTTGTCACATTCATGAATGTGGACTTTTGAGGGGTCTTTTCACACCCCAAGGACAAGTTCACATGTCAAAAAGGTTCCAAACCCATAGGTATAGGTCCTAGGGGTCCATTCTTGTTCAAAAACCAAGGAAAATGACTCAATAATCCCTTTTAAAACCCACAAAAGAATGCATACGAATTTTGACCCTAACCAAGGGTTCCAACCCCAACCAAACTCACATCATATGACCTACAAATGGATTCTACCCAAATATGATCACCCAATCAATAATCAAACCTCAAACCCTTCTAAGTCAAATAGGGCTACACTTAGAACCTCCCAACGATGTATTTATCTTTCCTCCTATCTGCATATTTGATCCCTGCACATTAACAAGGTCAGCATGATTAGATCATACATCTCTTCATCCAATTCACATAATTTTCACTCATGAACTACTTACTCATTAATACATCGAATGAACCTAATGATTCAATTTTCATTATAATAAAAGGAAATGCACACTTACTCCAATACAGAATATAGTCAATGAAATAGTCACTCCATCATTTTGTTTACCACCTTAGTAATTCATTTTAAACTCCTATTACATTAATGATGAATCTTTTACCAAAATTTCATATGCCAAATATCCAACACTTTCAAGTTATATCCAACAATTCACATGTCCGTCTATCATAATTAAATCAAGGTTAATGCCCAAGAATCCTACAAATATTTTTATCATTCATTTCATTATAATTATCATTTAACTACTTGTTCGCTTGAAATAAAATGGGGAATATGAAATGGGGTCTTACATTCATGGTAGCATAACCAAGAATATTATAAAAAAAATCACACTATTTGTCATCCATAATACATCTCACCATCTATTTAGGATCACAAAAGAATATTAGGGCTTTACTATTCACGTGCAAGATGGGGCCTTACAAGGGTGTTGAGTGATTGGTGGGGGAAGTTGATTTTGTTGAGGATTTTGTTGTTGAGGATTTTCCTGCTCTTCTTGTTGAGTATTTTGTTGTTGAGGATTTTCCTGCTCTTCTTGTTGAGGATTTTGAGGATTTGTAGGATCATTTGCATCTCCTAAATTTTTTAAAAAAAAATCAAATCTAACCTAAAACAAACAAAATCAACTTGAAACTAAGAAATTCAAAACAAATAGCAAACAATACTTACCTCCCACACCTCTTCATTGTTTTGGCACCATATTTGCAAAGAAAAAACAACTATTGTTGATGAATTTTGTAGAATTCCTCCTCCTAGAACATGATCATGAAAATGAGGGTTTTTGGCTGTGGGAAGAGCAGAAAAATAGACAATAGAAAATGAATCACTTTCACTTCTTTTTTTTTTCTTTTAAGATGACATAATGCGAGCACATTATAACGTGCTCACATTATGTTATTTTCAATTTCTTTTGGAATTGTCCATAAAAGTGTAACCCAACTCCATGCACCCACCCTAGACTTATATGTGATAACACTCTCTCCCATTCCTAGCATAGATCTTGCATTTTTTTTATTGTAGATAGAGATCTGCATGTTGATGTTTGGGCATGCACCAAATTCCACCTTGCAGATTGTTCTCTTGCTAAAATTTCTATGTAGGGTTGGGAATTCTTTGAGTAGGAAGAATCTCAAGAGAGCGTAAGCTTTGTGGTTGGGTGGTAAAGTGCCTTAGCCATGTTCTCTTTGAATGTTTCCAAGTTATAAAGGAATATGATGTAACCTTGATGTAAAATTGTATATTGTATTGACTGTGTGGCCCAATGAGCTAAGTCAACTAGGATATTGTAATTGAAATTTGGAAATGAATATATATTATGATTTGGATATTTTAATTACACATGTGTTGCTATAATTGAGAATAATTGCTTAAGTTATGTCTTTTTAAAATTTAATATGCATAATGTCATTTGCAATTAATATTTAAGTAGTAATTAGAATGGGTTATTACATCTCCCATTTTAGTAGTGGTATGATTTCTTTTTTCCTACTCATGGTTGTACTAGTTTAGCTCCAATGATGGTTCTTGATGCATTTAAATGTAGATGAAAAGGAATGTTCTAATCAAGAAAATCTAGCATTGATGCTCCCATAATTTTTCTTTTTTAGCATGCCAAAATATTTCTGGCATTATTTTAGCCATTGAAAGGTTGTATTTTACTTTATTCTTTCAAACTTATTCTATTGATCTTAGTATTTCCATATATCATTTGATGAAATTTATATACTAGTTGATGGAAGATCACACAAATACATCATAACTGCCTTAAGAAATGGAATTTCTTGGCTTCCACTAAATCTTCATCCTTCTCCCCTCATGTTCCCCATACCACATTAGATAGGAAAGAAGTGAGAGGAAGATGTTGCAGTTGAATATAGAAGATTGACAAAGATCTTAGACCACCAGGATTTTTAATTAAAGTAGGGTAAAGGAGTAACCATAGTTGTGGATTATAGAGAGACAACATTGGATTATAATAGGTTCGACCCTAAATCCTGCTTGAGGAAAATCAAGAGATTTAGTTGGGAGGAATGATGGGATTTATAATTGGCTAGTTTCCCATTGTTGTTTCATAGTTTTGATCATTTCAAACTGCTAAGATTTAAGACATTACCAAGACCTTTTATGCCTTTCATATAATTTTAAGCAGTTTTAAGCATTTGGAATGGAAACATGTTATGTTAATATGTGTATGTATTAAATCATGAATGTTATGAAGTTCAATAGGATTTTATGTTTAATTTATGGTTGTTGATAATCAAAATTCTTTAGGAAATAAGACTAACAATTGCAAATTTAGAGATGATTGTCAACCTACAACAATGAGCTTGTCAACCCATGGTATAAGGATCATAGATCATTACAAAGAAGAAGTCAAATGATTGGGGTGGAACAATTTAAAATGAATATAGAGGTGATCATTTATCAATCAATTCATGAGTAGCCTAATAGTACTCTTACCTTCTAATAAGACAAAATTAAGAAGAAGACGTTTATTTTCATTAGGATTGAATTTTGACAAAACTATTTTGTTGACAACATTTCTGCTATAAACGGTTAAGTTTGTTTGACATAGAATTAGTGTTTGATTTCTCTACTCCTATTTCAAGTAATTATTATTTTCTATTTTAAGATTCATTCCTTCTACTCTTGAGGAAGAGTCGACATAAGTTATCTAGTTTGTTTTTAGTTCATGAATAATGGGACTCCCTCAAAGTGTAACGCCTCACCACGCAACCCTAGGGGAAGTTGCAATTAACTACTCAAACACACTAATTTTTTTTGTTTAAGTACAATTAACATGAAAGTTCACTACCCATTGCCAACAACCCTTAAGGTTACAAGATTGAGTTTACTTAAAACCCAAATAAGAAACATGAATTGAAACCATAACATTTAATTAATCAATAAATTAAGTACACAAACATTCCATACATGATAAAATTACATAAAAGCATAAGAGATACCACATGTTTCCAATAATAATAATTTAAAATACGATTACAACTCTCATTCCCCAAATGAGGTAAATCCAATCAGCTTGGTTACAAATTACATCTTCCACCTCGATACAAATGAGGAGTAATAAAATTACAATAACAACTAAAATGAATAAAGAAAGAAAAAGATATAGATCCCACAAGCTCTCCAACTAAAAATCTCATCCACACGAACAAGAAGATGACCCAATGGATTAAGGTGCACGTTCCACCCAACCATGTGATATCCAAAGGCTAACCCCCCATCTTAGGAGATAGTAACAAGGAATCCTATACAAGACCATCAACCCCTAGACACAAGCTAACTCAAACTGAAACAACCAATCACATGAACCATACAACCATAAGGATAAAACAAGTACAACTCTAATATCACTGACATAAGTCACATTGCTTCCAGAAATAAAACAAATTGGGTATGATAAGAAGACCATACACATAAAACCAAATACCAACTATTGTCATAGAAAGAGTGTCATCGCATAGCTCGACATGGGATACCTTTTGGGAATCTTCATAGGCTCTGACCTCCACTATGGGTTATCCTGGTGGCCTGAACCAAATCCTAACACCCATACTCACTCATGGGGAATCAAATACCTTTCGTAAAGACAAGATAGATGACCTTGACATTCTAGGCCTTCCCACTCATCCCAAGCCTAGATACTCACACGTGTGTCTATGAGTGAGGCTAAATTATCTTGATTAATGTGAAATACTACCTAACTTCTAAGTATATTGTTTTAGTTATCAATTGATTAAACCACCTTGGAAGGTTACCCAGTTTACCTCTTTGAGCTCTAGTGGCTAACAGAAGCCACTTTTCTACTTGACAACACACAAAAAAACCAATTACCAAGGGAATCCCAAGGGCATACTAACAAGGTAAAACCACTCCAACTCTAGGAGGAACACATAATGAAAACTCACCTCAAACACAGGAGGCAACAAAACACATAATCCACTCCTTCCAAAGCAAGCACAAACCAACCCTGTTTGTGAAAACTGGGTTAAAAAACAAGATACATCTATACACACTACCCAAGACCATACCAAGGTTGACTAACATTTTACAACAACCCTCAAAATTAAAAGAAAACCCAATCTGGAAGATTTACATAACAAACAACTCCATTGCCCAACATCAAGAAAGACAGAGAGATCATGACGAAAGGACAACGAACAATTCAATATCCTACTTTAGGATTTCCTAAATCTAGGCAAGGCGATAATATATTGCATGTAATCAAATAAAATAATTAACATTATTTGCAACTACTCAAAAGTAATTAAAATTACAATTGCAATATTGAGGAATTTAAAACTAATAATTTAACTCTGTATTTCTCCAATTACACATAATAATAAAAATAAAATTTTCAATTAAAGTCCTTTATTATAAATTTCACTTTATTTCAATCTATGATAATAGAATAATCACTTTAAAATTCATATATTTAAATATTATTTAAATATATACTTTTAAAAAAATATTTTATATTTCAACTAATTAAAAAAAAACCCAATTATTTAAAATATATAATATATGTTTATTATATATATAATATACATATTATTTATATTTAAATAATAATACAATATTCATTTAAATTATAATATATTATATATAATATATATATATTATATATAATATATAAATATTATATATATAATATATATTATATAATATGTAATATAAAATTAAATTAAATAAAAATAAAATTTAAAATAATAATAAAAAAATGAATTAGACTTTTCTTTGACCTGCAGCCCCCAAAGAGGAGAGGGGATGTAGCCAAAGGTTGTGCCCAACCTCCCCTCTAGAGGCCAGCGTTGCCTATGGCAGTGCTTCCCCCACACATAGTGTGGGGAGCATTGCCACAGTAGCGCCCCTCCCTTGGGCAGCTATCTGCAACCATGGCTGCGGCCCCCCACACATGCCCTAAAAATAAATAAAAAAATTATAATTTATTTTCAATAACAACCAATAAAAATTACCCTTCCCTGCGTTGCACAAAAATATTTTTGTGTAAATACTTTTTTTTTTTAAACACAAAAATCCCAAAATGAAACAAATATATTTATAATATATGTTTGTATATATATATATCAAGAATATATATATTTATAAATATATACCTAAATTTTCATTTACAGTCAAATTGTGCAAATTTTCTACAAAAATTTTGCAATAAAACAAATTTCTCAACACAATTTCTTGGTTGAAATTTCCAATTTGATAAGAACCATTTCAAGTTCAAAATAGAGGTTTTCAAATTTCATTTTGTTTCATTCCATTTTCTATTGTTGAAATTGAAAATTTATGTTGCAAGTTTTATTTTTTCAACAACCAATCTAAATTTCTTCAAGATTTAAACAGGGTTTTCAAAAAAGTGTTGCAACAAATTTTCAAATTGAAAATGCAAATTTCTAAAACAATAAACAAAGAGAACTTGAAATCTAAAGCTTGAAGGAGAGCTTGAAGAAGAAAGATGAGCTTCCCTACAAGAAGATTTTTTGAAAGCTCTTCCAAAAATCCCCACCCAAAATTCAAAATGCATCCCTCAAACATGAAGAACTCTATTTCCTTTTAACAACAATATATAATTTAAAAAAAAAATCAAATATCTTCCCCAAATTTGGTCAACTTTCCCAAAAATATCCCTTCCACCATAGTTATTGCTCCTCTATCCAATTTGGAGATATTTTGTTTTTTTGAAATTTAAAACTAAAAACAAATTTCTTTTCAACATGACTTTATTTCTTGATTTCATTTTTAAAATTTCTATTTCAAATGAATTTAAATGCTTTTAAACATTTTCATTTCCAAAAAGAATTTAACTTTAAAAATTCTTTTCAAAAACTTTAACTCTTTTTTTTAATTTTCATTTCAAAAGGAATTTAACAATTATAATTTCCAAAATGAACAACTTGATTTAATTCCATATAATTAATTTAAATAATCCTTAAAATAATTCTAATCCAAGATTAGATTATTTTATTAATTAAATTAATTTAATTAATAAATTAAGTAACATTTCTAACACTACAACTAGATTTATTTAATAACATCTGAAATACAAAAAAGGAATTTATGTAACCTTTTCAACTTGAAATTAAATAAATCAAGGAGAGATGAACAACAAATAAGCAACTTAACCTAACAAAAACCTGATGACACACTATGACTAGGGTGATGACTTGGCATGGAAAACCTAGCTACTATCACCCAATCGAATACCATTGGCCAATGGACATATTCAACTTGGTAAATCAGGTGGAGTTGATGTCTTGTACCTATCAACCTACAAACATAGAGTATATTGAACATGCATATATATATATATATATATATGATTATAAAACACACCGTGAAGAGGAAATATCAGAATCATAGGGTGCTTGCAAGCGATTCATACAATCTCATCCCCTTCACCAATACAAACTTACTAACTCACGAGTCTAACATCAATAATATAATAAAAAGCATGAAGCATTATTAATTAAATATCTTCTAGGCTAACTCAAAGCATATCATAATGATAACATCAAAGTAAAATACCATCACGTCAAATTATAACATTCACATCACTTAACAGTTTGTGATCAAATAGTAACCAAGTACCATAGGAAAAGTAATAGCAGAACAAAGAATAACAAAGCAAACAATGTACGATCAAAAGAGCCAAAATGGAGGGGTGCTACATCCTCTCCCCTAGGGTCAGGATTACTCTTGGAAGGCTACAAACAAAATAGGGATAGAGCTCCATCAGAACCAACTAAACCCTAGCCTACTCAGTATTTCGATCCCTAAGGATCAACTCCTAATGTAGAAGGAGGAACTACACTTAGATGCTCAACTTGACGACTATCCATCATAGTAAAGGCCCTATGCAATCTACCTACATCTCCTATTATCGGCTCCAACGCCACTGGCCTCTAAGAAAACTTAGATGTGCCCCTATTGGGACACATTCTAGAAATATGACCTTATTGGCCACATGCAAAACACCTAGTACCTCTACTAAATCCCTAAACACCTGGAGATATACTAGGTTGTGGAAAATCACTTCCAATAAATGTTGATTGAGAAATTTGTGCTGGCTGATCAAAGTTGAAGCATTTCACACACCTCCAGTTCTTGTCCCCCTACCCTTGCTATAAATATTTATGTTTCCCCTGATATACTTGTTGTTGACCACTCTGTGACAGTCCCTGCTAAGCTCTGGAAAGTGCACCTCCCTGAGGCTGCCCTCCTCTAGCACTAGACCTCGTTGTCAAACTACTACCTATCTACACACCCATATGGCCTCCCAATGCCAAAGATAGATTCTCCTCCACTGATCGTACCTTCTCCACCATGGCCTCCATGGTCTTGGGTTTGAAAACCCTAACACCTCCACTAAGACAATCATTTAAGCCCTTGACAAAATGGTGGACCAACATACCCTCATCATCTCCTACCCCTGCATACTGTTTGAGATCATAGAAGTGTTGCTCATACTGCTCAACTGATAAGGCCAATTGATGCAAGGCATGAAACTAATTTCCTCGACACTGACGCCAATGCACAGTTAGGAAACAAGCTTTGAACCGCTCTAGGAACAAATCCCAAGATACAATACCAATATCTAAATGGAGCTTCTGCTCCTCCATTATCCATGAGGTGGATGAAAATCCTCGTAGATGCATGATAGGAAATTGCACTTTGGTATTGCTATCATACAGATGCATCACAAAACACCTATTCAAATCAATCAACCAAGTCTCAGCCTCTGATCCACTTCCCAAACCATCAAATGTGGTTGGACAAGCTTTAAGAAGGTCTCTCATATGAGTAGCCATGACTACCTCAGACGAAGCTAGAACTTGATCTCTCTCTCCTATAACCTCTTGATACCTATCATGTCTTGGCCCAAGACAAGCAAGAGTCCCCTCTAGCAAGTAACCCAACTGAGCGTCCCCAATCCCTAGTGGATCCTGATGTTGATTACCAACCTCAGGTGCAAACTGAGAATCCTATTTCTCCTCATGATCTAAAACATGGGGAAAAATGGCAGGTGTATCCTATTGATTACCTCCTTGATGGCCTACATGGCCACGACCTCTACCATGACATCACCTAGGTGGCCTAATCCTGTATAGATACACACCACAACACAAAACAAGGTACATTAACTTATATTTTATGCATCTAAAAACTTAATGGGTTCCACATTATCCTAGAGCACCTAGTGTTTAAACGTGGGCTCTGATACCATGTCTAACACCCCACCACGCAACCCTAGGGGAAGTTGCAATTAACTACTCAAATGCACTGCTTTTTTTTGTTTAAGTACAATTAACATGCAAGTTCACTACCCATTTCCAACATCCCCTAAGATTACGAGATTGAGTTTACTTAAAACCCAAACAAGAAACACAAATTGAAACTATAACATTTAATTAATAATAAATTAAGTACACAAACATTTCGTACATGGTAAAATTACATCAAAGCATAAGAGATACCAAATGTTTCCAATAACAATAATTTACAATATGATTACAACTCTCATTCCCCAAATGAGATAAATCCAATAAGTATTGTTACAAATTACATCTTCCACCTCAATACAAATGAGGGGTAATAAAATTACAATAACAATTGAAATGAATAAAGAAAGAAAAAGATATGGATCCTACAAGCTCTCCAACTGGAAATCTCATCCACACAAACAAGAAGACAACCCAAGGGATTAAGGTGCATGTTCTACCCAACCATGTGATACCCGAAGGCTCACCCCCTGTGTTGGGAGATAGTAATAAGGAATCCTATACAAGACCATCAACCCCTAGACATGGGCTAACTCACATTGACACAACCAATCACATGAACCATACAACCATAAGGATAACACAAGTACAACTCTAACATCACTGACATAAGTCACATTTCTTCCATAAATAAAACAAATCAGGTATGATAGGAAGACCATACACATAAAACCAAATACCAACTATTGTCATAGAAAGAGTGTCATCACATAGCTCAACATAGGATATCCTCTAGGAATCTTCATAGGCTCTAACCCCCATTATGGGATATCTTGGTGGCCTCAACAAAATCCTGACACCCATACTCACTCATGCAGAATCAAATACCTCTCATAAGGACAAGATAGATGACTTTGCCATTCCAAGCCTTCTGACTTATCCCAAGCCTATACTAGCACTTGTTTCTATGAGTGAGGCTAAATTATCTTGATTAATGTGAAATACTACCTAACTTCTAAGTATATTGTTTTAGTTATCACTTGATTAAACCACCTTAGAAGGTTACCTAGTTTACCTCTTTGGGCTCTAGTGCCTAACAGAAGCCACTCTTCTACCTAACAAAACACAAAAAAACCAATCACCGAGCGAATCCCAAGTGCATACTAACAAGGTAAAACCACTCCAACTCTAGGAGGAACACATAATGAAAACTCGCCCCAAACATAAGAGGCAATGAAACACATAATCCACTCTTTCCAAAGGAGGAACAAACCAACCCTGTTCATGAAAACCGGGTAAAACAATAGGATACATCTATATGCACTACCCAAAACCATACCAAGGTTCACTAACATTTTATGACAACCCACGAAATTAAATGAAAAACCAATCTGGAAGACTTACATAACAAATAACTCCATTGGCCAACATCAAGAAAGAGGAGAGATCATAATGAAAGGACAACTGACAATTCAATATCCTACTTTAGGATTTCCTAAATCCAGGCAAGGCGATAATATATTGCATGTAATCAAAT
The DNA here is from genome assembly GCA_007258455.2 of Sequoia sempervirens. Taxonomy (NCBI): domain Eukaryota; kingdom Viridiplantae; phylum Streptophyta; class Pinopsida; order Cupressales; family Cupressaceae; genus Sequoia; species Sequoia sempervirens. Next base: position 27,142 of record VDFB02145001.1, read on the forward strand.
AAAATAATTAACATTATTTGCAACTACTCAAAAGTAATTAAAATTACAATTGCAATATTGAGGAATTTAAAACTAATAATTTAACTCCCTATTTCTCCAATTACACATAATAATAAAAATCAATTTTTCAATTAAAGTCCTTTATTATAAAGTCCACTTTATTTCAATCTATGATAATAGAATAATCACTTTAAAATTCATATATTTAAATATTATTTAAATATATACTTAAAAAAATATATATTTTATATTTCAACTAATTAAAAAAAATCCCAATTATTTAAAATATATAATATATATTTATTATATATATAATGTATATATATTATTTATATTTAAATAATAATACAATATTCATTTAAATTATAATATATATATATATATATTATATATATAATATATAATATATATATAATATATAATATAAAATATAAAATTAAATTAAATAAAACTAAAATTAAAAATTAAAAAAAAAAATGAATTAGATTTTTCTTTGACCCGCGGCCATCGAAGGGGAGAGGGGATGCAACCAAAGGATGTGCCCAACCTCCCCTGTGGAGGCCAGTGTTGCCACAACAACGCCCCTCCCTAGGGCGGCTGTGTGCAGCCATGAATACGGCCCCCCACACATGATCTAAAAAAAAATATTTATAATTTATTTTCAATAACAACCAATAAAAATTACCCTCCCTTGCTCTGCACAGAAATATTTCTGTGTAAACAATTTTTTTGTTTTAAAAACAAAAATCCCAGAATGAACCAAATATATTTATAATATATGTTTGTATATATATATACAGACATATTTATAAATATATACCTAAATTTCCATTTACAGTCAAATTGTGCAACTTTTCTACAAAATTTTTGCAATAAAACGAATTTCTCAACACAATTTCTTGGTTGAAATTTCCAATTTGATAAGAACCATTTCAAGTTCAAAATAGAGGTTTTCAAATTTCATTTCGTTTCATTCCATTTTCTATTGTTGAAATTGAAAATTTCTGTTGCAATTTTTGTTTTTTCAACAACCAATCTAAATTTCTTCAAGATTTAAATAGGGTTTTCAAAAAAAGTGTTGCAACAAATTTTCAAATTGAAAATGCAAATTTCTAAGACAATAAACAAAGAGAACTTGAAATATGAATCTTGAAGGAAAGTTTGAAGAAGAAAGTTGAGCTTCCCTACAAGACGATTTTTTGAAAGCTCTTCCAAAAATCCCCACCCAAAATCCAAAATGCATCCCTCAAACATGAAGAACTCTGTTTCCTTTTAACAACAACATACAATTTTTTTTTAAATCAAATATATATCCCAAATTTGGTCAACCTTCCCCAAAATATCCCATCCACCATAATTATTGCTCCTCTATCCAATTTGGAGATATTTTGTTTTTTTGAAATTTAAAACCAAAAACAAAATTCTTTTCAACATGACTTTATTTCTTTATTTCATTTTATAAAATTTCTATTTCAAATGAATTTAACTTCTTTTAAACATTTTCATTTCCAAAAAGAATTTAACTTTAAAAATATTCTTTTCAAAAACTTTAACTCTTTTTTTTTTAATTTTCATTTCAAAAGGAATTTAACAATTATAATTTCCAAAATGAACAACTTGATTTAATTCCATATAATTAATTTAAATATTCCTTAAAATAATTCTAATCCAAGATTAGATTATTTGATTAATTAAATTAATTTAAATAATAAATTAAGTAACATTTCTAACACTACAACTAGATTTATTTAATAAAATCTGAAATACAAAAAAGGCATTTATGTACCTTTTTCAACTTGAAATTAAATAAATCAAGGAGAGCTGAACAAAAAATAAGCAACTTAACCCAACTAAAACCTGATGACACACTATGACTAGGGTGATGACTTGGCATGGAAAACCTAGCTACTATCACCCAATCAAATACCATTGGCCAATGGACATGCTCAACCTCTTAAATCAGGCGGAGTCGATGTCTTGTACCTATCAGCCTACAAACATAGAGTATATTGAACATGCATATATATATATATATATATCATTATAAAACACACCGTGAAGAGGAAATATCATAATCATAGGGCACTTGCAAGCGAGTGATACAATCCCATCCCCCTCACCAATACAAACTTACTAAATGACGAGTCTAACATCAATAATATAATAAAAAGCATAAAGCATTATTAATTAAATATCTTCTAGGCTAACTCAAAGCATACCATAATGATAACATCAAAGTAAAATACCATCATGTCAAAATATAACATTCGCATCACTTAACAGTTTGTGATCAAATAGTAACCAAGTACCATAGGAAAAGTAATAGCAGAACAAAGAATAACAAAGCAAACATTGTACGATCAAAAGAGCCAAAATGGAGGGGTGCTACATCCTCTCCCCTAGGGTCAAGATTACTCTTGGAAGCCTACAAACAAAATAGGGATAGAGCTCCATCAGAACCAACTAAACCCTAGCCTACTCAGTATTTCGATCCCTAAGGATCAACTCCTAATGTCGAAAGAGGAACTACATTTAGATGCTAACTTGACAGCTATCCATCGCAGTAAAGGCCCTATGCAATCTACCTACATCTCCTATTGTTGACTCCAATGCCACTGGCCTCTAAGAAAACATAGATGTGCCCATATTGGGACACATTCTAGCAATATGACCCTGTTGGCCACATGCAAAACACCTGGAGATATACTAGGTCGTGGAAAATCACTTCCACTAAATGTTGACTGAGAACTTTGTGCTGGCTGATCAAAGCTGAAGCATTTCACACACCTCCAGTTCTTATCCCCCTACCCTTGCTAGAAATATTTACGTTTCCCCTGAGATACTTGCTGCTGACCACTCTGTGACAATCCCTGCTAAGCTCTGGAAGGTGCACCTCCCTGAAGCAGGCCTCCTCTAGCACTAGACCTCGTTGTCGAACTACTACCTATCTACACACCCATATGGCCTCCCAATGCAAAAGATAGATTCTCCTCCACTGATCGTACCTTCTCCACCATGGCCTCCATGGTCTTGGGTTTGAAAACCCTAACACCTCCACTAAGACAAGCATTTAAGCCCTTGACAAAATGGTGGACCAACATACCCTCATCATCTCCTACCCCTGCATACTGTTTGAGATCATAGAAGTGTTGCTCATACTGCTCAACTGATAAGGCCAATTGATGCAAGGCATGAAACTCATTGCCTCGACACTGACACTAGTGCACAGTTAGGAAATGAGCTTTGAACCGCTCTAGGAACAAATCCCAAGATACAATACCAATATCTAAATGGAGCTTCTTCTCCTCCATTATCCATGAGGTGGATGAAAATCCTCGTAGATGCATGATAGCGCATTGCACTTTGGTATTGCTATCATACGGATGCATCACAAAACACCTATTCAAATCAATCAACCAAGTCTCAGCCTCTATTCCACTTCCCAAACCATCAAATGTGGTTGGACAACCTTTAAGAAGGTCTCTCATATGAGTAGCCATGACTACCTCAAATGAAGCTAGAACTTGATCTCTCTCTCTCCTATAACCTCTTGATACCTATCATGTCTTGGCCCAAGACAAGCAAGAGTCCCCTCTAGCAAGTAACCCAACTGAGCGTCCCCAATCCCTAGTGGATCCTGATGTTGATTACCAACATCAAGTGCAAACTGAGAATCCTATTTCTCCTCATGATCTAAAACATGGGGAAAAATGGGAGGTGTATCCTATTTATTATCTCCTTGATGGCCTACATGGCCACAACCTCTACCATGACATCACCTAGGTGGCCTGATCCTGTACAGATACACACCACAACATAAAACAAGGTACGTAAACTTAATTTCTATGCATCTAAAAACTTAATGGGTTCCACATTATCCTAGATCACCTAGTGTTTAAACGTGGGCTCTGATACCATGTCTAACACCCCACCACACAACCCTAGGGGAAGTTGCAATTAACTACTCAAATGCACTATTTTTTTTGTTTAAGTACAATTAACATGCAAGTTCACTACCCATTTCCAACAACCCCTAAGATTACGAGACTAAGTTTACTTAAAACCCAAACAAGAAACACGAATTGAAACTATAACATTTAATTAGTCAATAAATTAAGTACACAAACATTTCGTACATGGTAAAATTACATCAAAGCATAAGACATACCAGATGTTTCCAATAACAATAATTTACAATATGATTACAACTCTCATTCCCCAAATGAGATAAATCCAATAAGCATTGTTACAAATTACATCTTCCACCTCAATACAAATGAGGGGTAATAAAATTACAATAACAATTGAAATGAATAAAGAAAGAAAAAGATATGGATCTTGCAAGCTCTAGAACTAGAAATCTCATCCACACGAACAAGAAGATGACCCAAGGGATTAAGGTGCATGTTCTACCCAACCATGTGATACCCGAAGGCTCACCCCCCATGTTGGGAGATAGTAACAAGGAATCCTATACAAGACCATCAACCCCTAGACATAGGCTAACTCACACTGACACAACCAATCACATGAACCATACAACCATAAGGATAACACAAGTACAACTCTAACATCACTGTCATAAGTCACATTGCTTCCAAAAATAAAATAAATCCATTATGATAAGAAGACCATACACATAAAACCAAATACCAACTATTATCGTAGAAAGAGTGTCATCACATAGCTCAACATAGGATATCCTCTAGGAATCTTCATAGGCTCTGACCCCCATTATGGGATATCTTGGTGGCCTCAACCAAATCCTGACAACCATACTCACTCATGCATAATCAAATACCTCTCATAAGGACAAGATAGATGACTTTGCCATTCCAAGCCTTCTGACTCATCCCAAGCCTATACTAGCACTTGTTTCTATGAGTGAGGCTAAATTATCTTGATTAATGTGAAATACTACCTAACTTCTAAGTATATTATTTTAGTTATCACTTGATTAAACCACCTTAGAAGGTTACCCAATTTACCTCTTTGGTCTCTGGTGCCTAACAAAAGCCACTCTTCTACTTGACAAAACACAAAAAAACCAATCACCGAGGGAATCCCAAGTGCATACTAACAAGGTAAAACCACTCCAACTCTAGGAGGAACACATAATGAAAACTCGCCCCAAACATAGGAGGCAATGAAACACATAATCCACTCCTTCCAAAGGAGGCACAAACCAACCTCATTCGCGAAAACCAGGTAAAACAATAGGATACATCTATATGCACTACCCAAATCCATACCAAGGTTCACTAACATTTTATGACAACCCATGAAATTAAATGAAAAACCAATCTGTAAGACTTACATAACAAATAACTCCATTGGCCAACATCAAGAAAGAGAGAGAGATCATAACGAAAGGACAACTGATAATTCAATATCCTACTTTAGGATTTCCTAAATCCAGGCAAGGCGATAATATATTGCATGTAATCAAATAAAATAATTAACATTATTTACAACTACTCAAAAGTAATTAAAATTACAATTGCAATATTGAGGAATTTAAAACTAATAATTTAACTCCTTGTTTCTCCAATTACACATAATAATAAAAATCAATTTTTCAATTAAAGTCCTTTATTATAAAGTCCACTTTATTTCAATCTATGATAATAGAATAATCACTTTAAAATTCATATATTTAAATATTATTTAAATATATACTTAAAAAATATATATTTTATATTTCAACTAATTAAAAAAAATCCCAATTATTTAAAATATATAATATATGTTTATTATACATATAATGTATATATATTATTTATACTTAAATAATAATACAATATTCATTTAAATTATAATATATTATATATATATAATATATATAATATATAATATAAAATTAAATTAAATAAAACTAAAATTAAAAATTAAAAAAGAAAATGAAAATGAACTATACTTTTTTTTTTACCCGCGGCCCTCGAAGGGGAGAGGGGATGCAGCCAAAGGATGCGCCCAACCTCCCCTGTGGAGGCCAGTGTTGCCACAACAACGCCCCTCCCTAGGGTAGCTGTGTGCAGCCATGAATACGGCCCCCCACACATGCCCTAAAAAAAAAATATTTATAATTTATTTTCAATAACAACCAATAAAAATTAGCCTCCCCTGCTCTGCACAGAAATATTTCTATGTAAACAAATTTTTTGTTTTAATAACAAAAATCCTAGAATGAACCAAATATATTTATAATATATGTTTGTATATATATATAGACATATTTGTAAATATATACCTAAATTTCCATTTACAGTCAAATTGTGCAACTTTTCTACAAAAATTTTGCAATAAAAGAAATTTCTCAACATAATTTCTTGGTTGAAATTTCTAATTTGATAAGAACCATTTCAAGTTTAAAATATAGGTTTTCAAATTTCATTTTGTTTCATTCCATTTTCTATTGTTGAAATTGAAAATTTTTGTTGCAAGTTTTGTTTTTTCAACAACCAATCTAAATTTCTTCAAGATTTAAATAGGGTTTTCAAAAAAAGTGTTGCAACAAATTTTCAAATTGAAAATGCAAATTTCTAAGACAATAAACAAAGAGAACTTGAAATATGAATCTTGAAGGAAAATTTGAAGAAGAAAGTTGAGCTTCCCTGCAAGAAGATTTTTTGAAAGCTCTTCCAAAAATCCGCACCCAAAATCCAAAATGCATCCCTCAAACATGAAGAACTCTATTTCCTTTTAACAACAATATATATATATTTTTTAAAATCAAATATCTTCCCCAAATTTGGTCAACTTTCCCCAAAATATCCCATCCACCATAGTTATTGCTCCTCTAGCCAATTTGGAGATATTTTGTTTTTTTGAAATTTAAAACCAAAAACAAAATTCTTTTCAATATGACTTTATTTCTTTATTTCATTTTATAAAATTTCTATTTCAAATGAATTTAACTTCTTTTAAACATTTTCATTTCCAAAAAGAATTTAACTTTAAAAATCTTCTTTTCACAAACTTTAACTCTTCTTTTTTAATTTTCATTTCAAAAGGAATTTAACAATTATAATTTCCAAAATGAACAACTTGATATAATTTCACATAATTAATTTAAATAATCCTTAAAATAATTCTAATCCAAGATTAGATTATTTTATTAATTAAATTAATTAAAGTAATAAATTAACATTTCTAACACAACAACTAGATTTATTTAATAACATTTGAAACACAAAAAATTCATTTATTTACCTTTTTCAACTTGAAAGTAAATAAATCAAGGAGAGATGAACAACAAATAAGCAACTTAACCCGACTAAAACCCAATGAGACACTATGACTAGGGTGATGACTAGGCACAAAAAATCTAGCTACTATCTCCCAATCGAATATCATTGGCCAATGGACATGCTTAACCTCGAAAATCAGGTGGAGTCGATGTCTTGTACCTATCAACCTACAAACAAAGAGTATATCGAACATGCATATATATATATATATATATCATTATAAAACACACCGTGAAGAGGAAATCTCAGAATCATAGGGTGCTTGCAAGTAAGTGATACAATCTCATCCCCTTCACCAATAATAAATTACTAACTGATGAGTCTAACATCAATAATATAATCAAAAGCATAAAGGATCATTATTTAAATATCTGCTAGGCTAACTCAAAGCATACCATAATGATAACATCAATGTAAATTACCATCATGTCAAAATATAACATTTGCATCGCTTAACAGTTTGTGATCAAATAGTAACCAAGTACCATAGGCAAAGTAATAGCATAACAAAGTGTAACAAAGCAAACACTGTATGATCAAAAGAGCCAAAATGGAGGGGTGCTACACAAAGACCTTATATAGTTGGGTTCCCTATTGAGGATATATAGCAGTGACAGTAGTGATAAAATGTAGTAGATGATATGAGTTGAATAGGATTTCTAATAGATTTCCTGTTATATTTAGTGTAATAGTTCTATGTTAGAATCCAATAAAAGAGAATTTATTTGATACTATGAATTTCTAAGTAAATAAGTGTTTGACAAGATCTAGTGGAAGCAACAACTCAAGCAAGGGCCACTTGAGGTATTGTTGAACCACTTCAATTTAAGTTACTATATTAGATTATGTATTGAGAGTTTAAAAGCATTGATAGTTTAATTGAATGTTTCCCAATTTATATTTTTGAAAATAAATGTGTTATAAGTCTTGAATTAAGATCTGTAGGTTGATGTTTTGTTTCAAACTTTAAAGTTTAACTAATTTAGGATATTGTAGTAGAATAGTTAGCCAATCATAGTCTTAAGCATTAGGTACCCAAAACATAAGGTAGTAGTTTGTATTCCTTTACCTTTTTTTGTGAATTATCAATTCATTTTTTATTTCAAGCTTTTATTGTAGTTGCATATGTGTATTTTCTTATACTCAGTCTATGTAGGATGTCTAGAATCTAGGAATGCATATACTTTTCCAACACTAACTAAAGCTTTATGATTCCCTAATTGATGATTTAATGCAAGCCTCTTGTGAATGATGAAATTATTAGCTAGGGATCTTTAGGTCATTCGAGTTGTTTGCATACCCATCAGGTAAGTGCAAAAAGATGGGTCTCAAAAAGGGGGCTTAAGTGGCCACTTTTTTTGTAAAATCAGGAAATACTAACCATGGATGTGAAATTGTGGATAGTTACACTCAAAATTTTGAGATGGAACAAAAACAAGGATAAAAGTGCTCCAAGTCTACTTTCTAAAAATTAATTTATTTTGAAAATGGTTGAGATTAAGGGGTTCAAAAGAGGGATGTACATAAATTGGTGTTGTTATTTTCAAAAAAAATATAACATAACAACTCTTATACATCCCAAGCATGGTGAACTTCTTTTTAGTATTTTAAAATAACTCATGTGAGAAATTAGCTAATAGTATGTAGTTGATGCACAATTTTTCTAATATTTTTTAATGAATTTTTCATTTTTTACTAATTTTCTAAGTGGAAAATTCCTGAAAAATGAAATTTTGGTCATGCTACCCCTACAAATTTTGGAAACTAATTGATTTTTTAAAAAAAAAAATTAAATTTGTAGAAAGGATTCTAGTTTCTAAAAATGTAATTTATTTTAAATTTCAATGAACGATTAATTTATAACAAAAAAATATAAAACAATACTTTATTCAAAAAAAGAGACACACAAACAAATGAAATTATAGATGAAAGGCTTGACATTTTCAGAAAGTGAAAAAAATTACATTTTTGGATAGCTAAGAGAGAACCTAACATTACCCAAGTGTTTGATTTGTTCAAAATTGAACCATGTGCAATCCTGACACTGAGCAAAGCCCTAATTATGTGAAATATTGTAGAATATGCAAAACACGTCTCTGGTTATTGGAAATGCCCTCCAAGCATTTAGGTTGGTAGTCCAAGGAAAAATACCAAGCCCAAGGCTTGGGGATTCCCAAAGCAAGATATAACGTGTGTGCATTATAATGACTCACATATTATCTTTATTTTGACATGGTTTTTACATTTGTGAGGGACATGTCTAACAAGACATAACACGAGCATGGTATAACACACTTGTGTTATGTCTTGCTCTATGTTAAATACTACTCTATTGAATATATGTTTATATATTTGTTTGTTTATATGTACATATGTGCTTGCATGTATGTATGTATGCTTGTATGCATGTATGTATGTAGGATTGTATGTACATATGCATTATGATTGTATTTAGATAAGTATGTATGTATGTATGTATTTATGTATGTCTTTAGAGGCTGGGATAATTTTAAGAGAGAGAGAGAGAGTTATCTAGGTAGGGTTGGAGGGAGTTAGGGAGAGAGAGAGTGAGAGAGAGAGGTAGTGAGATTCTAGAGAGAGGGAGAGGGAGTGGAAGTGAGAGTTTAAGAGAGAGGGAGTGGGAGAGAATGGGTTGGAGTGAGAGGGACTTAGCTAGGTAGGGTGGGAGAGAGAGAGAGGGGGTTGGGAGAGAGAGAATTAAGATAGAAGGAGAGAGAGGGGGAGAGAGAGAGAGGGAGAGAAAGAGAGAGTTATGTAGGTAGGTTTCCAAAGGGAGAGACTTGAGAGTGTGAGGGGGTGAGAGGGAGAGACTTGAGAGATAGGTAGTAAGATGGAGTGGGAGAGAGAGACCTAAGAGAGGGAGAGAGTGTGGGATGGGGTGACCTAAGAAAGGGAGAGATAGAGGGGGTGGAGTGAGAGGGACTTGTCTAGGTAGGGTGAGAGGGATAGATAGAGAGAGGAGAGAGAGAGAGTTACATAAGTAGGTTGCCAGAGGGAGAGACTTGAGAGAGAGGGGGTGGGAGGAAGAGACCTAAGAGAGAGGGAGAGAGAGGGAGTGTGAGATAGTCAGAGGGAGATAGAGAGAGATAGAGGGAGTGAGAAAGGGTGGTAGGGATTTATTGAGTGAGAGGTATGTAGAAAGAGGGATAGGGTAGATAAAGACAATTAGAGAGGGTAGGAGAGAGGGAGGGAAAGAGAGGTGAGATGTATAGATAGAGAGGATAAGGGTTGATGGATTAGGGTGGAGGACCTATAGGGCTTATGGTTTAGGGTATGAGGGTTTCAGGGTTGATGGTTGGGGTTGAGGGATTAGGGTTGAGGGTATAGGGTATAAGGTGTAGAATTTTTGGGATAAAGGGTTTAGGGTTGAGGGTAGAGGGTTTAGGGTATAATTTTGAGGGTATATGGTTGAAGGATTAGGTTGAGGGTCCAATGTAAAGAGTAGAGGGTATAGGGGTTGAGATTTTATGGTTTAAGGGTTGAGGGATTAAGGGTTGAGGGTTGATAATTGAGGGTTGAGGGTTTGATGTATAGGGTAGAGGGTTTAAGGGTTTAGGGTTTAAGGGTTGAGAGTTGAGGGTTAAGGGTTTAAGGTTGAGGGTAGAGGATTGAGGGTATAGGATTGAGGGTCCAATGTATAGGGTAGAGGGTATAGGGGTTGAGTTATTAGGGTTTAAGGGTTGAGGGTTGAGGGTTTAACAGTTGATGGATTAAGGGTTTAGGGTTTAGGGATTAGGGTAGATAGTTTTATTGGATTTAAGGGTTTAAGGGTTGAGGGATTAGGGTAGAGGGTAGTGGGTAGATTGTTTAAGGGTTGATGGTTTAGGGTTTAGGGTTGAGGGATTGGGGTAGAGAGGGAGGGATGGATGGATAGAGAGATGGAGGGAGAAGTGAGATATTGAGAAGGAGAGAAGAAGAGGGAGGTAAAAAGATATTGGAGGGTTGAGGATCCAATGTATAGGGTAGAGGGTTGAGAATTGAGGGTATAGGGTTAAGGGTATAGGGTTGAGTGATTAGGCTTGAGGGTATATATGGTTGAAGGATTGGGGTTGAGAGTCCAATGTATAGGGTAGAGGGTATCAAGGTTCAGAGTTTAGGGTTTGAGGGTTGAGGATTGAGGGATTAAGGGTTAAGGGTTTAGAATTGAGGGTTGATGGTTTGATGTCTAGGGTAGAGGGTTAAGGGTTTAAGGTTGAGGGTAGAGGATTGAGGATATAGGGTTGGGTGATTAGGGTTGAGGGTCCAATGTATAGGGTAGAGGGTATAGTGGTTGAGGGATTAGGGTATAAGGGTTGAGAGTTGAGGGTTGAGGGTTGAGGGATTAGGCTTGAGGGTAGATGGTAGAGGATTGAAGGTAGAGGGTAGAGGGTTGAGGGATTAGGGTTTAGGGTTGAGTATTTAATGGTTTAAGGGTTAAGGGTATATGGTTGAGGTATTATGGTAGAGAGGTAGGGATGGAGAGATGGAGGGACAAGTGAGATAGAGAGAAGGAGAGAAGAGGAGGGAGGGACAAAGATATATGAGGGTTGAGGATCCAATACATAGGGTAGAGTGTTGAGAATTGAGTGTATAGGGTTGATGGTTTAGGTTATTGGGTTGAAAGTATAATTTTGAGGGTCCAATGTATAGGGAGAGGGTATCGAGGTTGATGGTTTAGGGATTAATGGATTAAGGGTTGAGGGTTGATAATTGAGGGTTGAGGGTTTAATGTAGAGGGTAGAAGATATGATAGAGGGTTTATGAGCTTATGGTTTAATGGTTGAGAGTTGAGGGTTTAAGGTTGAGGGTAGAGGATTGAGGGTATAGGGCTGGGGGATTAGGGTTGATGATCCAATGTATAGGGTAGAGGGTATAAGGGTTGAGGGATTAGGGTTTAAGGGTTGAGGGTTGAGGGATTAAGGGTCAAGAGGGTTGAGGGATTAGGGTAGAGATTTTACTAAGTGGTTTAAAGGGTTTAAAGGTTGAGAGATTAGGGTTGAGGGTAGAGGGTATTGGGTTGAGGGTAGAGGGTAGAAGGTTTAAGGGTTTAGGGTTTAGGGTTGAGTGTTTAAGAGTTTAAGGGTTGAGGGTTAGGGTTGAGGGATTAGGGTAGAGAGGGAAGGATGGATGGATAGAGAGATTGAGGGAGAACTGAAATAGAGAGAAGGATAGAAGAGGGGGGGGACAGAGTTATATGAGGGTTGAGGATCCAATGTATAGGGTAGAGGGTTGAAAATTGAGGGTATAGGGTTGAGGACCTAGAGGGTTGATAGTTGAGGGTATTGGGTTGAGAGTATAGGGTTGAGGGATTAGGGTTGAGGGTACATATGGTTAAATGATTAGGGTTGAGGGTCCAATCTATAAGGTAGAGGGTATCAGGGTTGAGGATTTAGGGTTTGAGTGTTCAGGATTGAGAGATTAATGGTTGAGGGTTGAGAATTGAGGGTTGAGCTTTAATGTAGCGGGTAGAGGGTAGAGGGTTTAAGGGTTTAGGATTTAAGGGTTAAGGGTTGAGTTTAAGGTTGAGGGTAAAGTATTGAGGGTATAGAGTTGGGGGATTAGGGTTGAGGGTTGAGGGATTAAGGGTCAAGAGGTTTGAAGGATTAGGGTAGAGATTTTAGTAAGTGGGTTTAAGGGTTTAAGGGTTTAAGGGTTTAAGGGTTTAGGGATTAGGGTTGAGGGTAGAGGGTAGAGGGTAGAGGGTTTAAGGGTTGAGGGATGATGGTTTAGGGTTGAGTAATTAAGGGTTTAAGGGTATTGGGTAGAGGGTAAAGGGTAGAGGGTTTAAGGTTTTAGGGTTTAAGGGTTTAGGGTTTAGCATATAGGCTTGAGGGTACGTGGTTGAAGTATTAGGGTTGACGGTTCAATGTATAAGGTAGAGGGTATAGGGGTTGAGGGTTGAGGGATTAAGGGTTGAGAATTGAGGTTTGAGGGTTTTAATGTATAAGGTAGAGGTTTAAAAAAGGGTTGAGGGTTGAGGTTTTAAGGTTGAGGGAGTTAGAGGATTGGGGTATAGGGTTGCAAGATTGGGTTGAGGGTCCAATGTATAGGGTAGAGAGTATAGTAGTTGAGGGGAGTATGGTTTTAGGAGTTTGAGGTTCAGGGTTGAGGGATTAAGGGTCAAGAGGTTGGAGGATTAGGGTAGGGCTTTTAATAGAGGTGGGTTTACTATGGGGTTTTTAGGGTAGAGGGATTAGGGTTGAGGGTGGGGTTTGGGGTAGGGTTGGGGTTGAGGATTGAGGGTTGGGATTTGGGGTTTAGGGTCAATGTATGGGGTGAGGGTATAGCGGTTGTGAGTGGGGTTTAAGGGTTGAGGGGTTGAGGGTTGAGGTTGATTTGAGGGATTAAAAGGTTTAAGAGGGTTGATGGTTAGAGATTGAAGTTTAATAGAAATTGGGTTTAAGGGTTTAGGGTTGAGGATTAGGGTTAAGGAGGTAGAGGATATTGGGTTGAGGGTAAGAGTAGAGGGTAGAGGTTTAATGGTTTTAGGGTTTAAGGGTTTAGGGTTGAGGATTTAGGGTTGAGTGTTTAAGGGTTTAAGGGTCAATGGTTTAGGGTTTAATGGTATTAGGTTGAGGGTAGAGGGTAGAGGGTTTAAAGGTTTAGGGTTTAAGGGTTTAGGGTTGATGGTTTAGGGTTGAGGGTAGATGGTTTATGGTTTAAGGTATAGGTTTGAGGTTACGTGGTTGAACGATTGGGGTTAAGGGTCCAATGTATAGGGTAGAGGGTATAGGGGTTGAGGTTTTGGGAATTGAGGGTTGAGGGTTGAGGGTTTAAGGGTTGAGGGTGAAATTCAAAACCTAACTTGGCCTTTTTGAAAAAGTAGGTCCATGAAATGGAGTCTCCCAGTGATTTACCCATTTTTTCAAAAAGGCCAAATTAGGTTACCAATTTCATCCACTAGCTTGCCAATTTGATGAAATTGCCAATGTAGTGGCTTGTTTGAAAAAATGGGTCTGAGAAATGGGGTCTCCCAATGCTTTACATCACTAGGAGATCCCATTTCTTAGACCCATATTTTCAAACAGGCCAAGTTAGGTTGCCAATTTCACCCACTAGCTTGCCAATTCAGTGAAATTCACAATGTAGTGGCCTATTTGAAAAAATGGGTCCAAAAAATGGGGTTTCCCAGTGATGTAAATCACTGGGAGACCCCATATTTTCAAACAGGCCAAGTTAGGATGCCAATTTCACCCACAAGCTCGCCAATTTAGTAAAATTGGAAATGAAGTGGCCTATTTGAAA
>VDFB02145002.1:0-29196 GCA_007258455.2 Sequoia sempervirens
TTGGCACCCCAAGAACTTGCGCTAGAACCAGACCATTGATATTCACGGTCAAGAAGTTTGTGCAGGGATCTCATAAGATATATGTTCTGAGTGACACCACTGAAAGGGTGGAGCTCGATACCAGTTTCTTCAGATTGTACCTCCGTCTGAACATTGGAGTCCTGTAATTCATTTGCTACAGATACATTTAATTGAGCTATTTCGCGTTTTGTTTCCTGAACTAGATGGTTTCCAAATGATGTCCGAATTATGCTTAGTGGTGAATGATATTGTTTACATTTCTAAGTTGCAGTAATTATTGTCCAGCGGAATCTAGTAAGGAGTGCATTAAATTATTGTGGTTCTAAGTGGGGAATTTTACAAAAGGCACTAGGAAAACATATAGAACCCTCAGATGAGTTGCCTCTGATTGATGAAGATGGCAAACTGGTTTTGATTCTCAAAGCAGTCATGGATGTAAGAGGGAGGAGGCTAAGAAAAAGAAGCACCAAAGAGTACCCGATTTGATGAAAAGATCTTCCAGTAGAGGATGCAACATGGGAAGGCCCACAGATATTGGAACATCCAAACCTGCAATTGCTTGAGGACATGCAATTTTGAGCAAGGAAGACTTGTCATGAACTATCTCCAGTCTAGCTAAGTCTATACATATTAGGTTGTTTTCCCTATTTCCATCTACTTCGTGTTTTCCCTTCCTAAGTATGTTTTTCCTTCCAACTCCACTCTTCTCTTCTTGTTGTTAAAGTTTCAGACTTCTCCATCTTGTCATGCCTTTCATCTATTGCCCATCTCGTTGTTGTATTTGTCAGACTTCCAATTACCACCATGTCCATTGCTCGACCCCCAACACCTGATCCTATAGTTTGAGCCTTGTGATATGGCCGACCCCTAATCCTCAATATTTCTTTCTATGTTTATGTTCCCCTACTAGCTTTCCAACATGTGTCATATTGTTCTCAGTAGTTTGTTTTTAGTGCCATCAGTTTCAAAATGGAATCTTCCCTACCAATGATCACAGTTCAAATTTGAAGTTGCAAGTGTACATGGTGGCCAACCTATTTTGTTTGTGGATCATTAATCAAATCCTTTTAGAATCTGTTTTGAGCACTTGTGTTCAAGCATGGGAATCCTAGGATGAAAAGTCTAGTGATTTCAAAGGATAATCTCATATAGAGTTTGTATTTGATCTTCATAAGACACGAACTCCAGCCGCTTTGTATTGATCCCATTTACTACTATTGTTGGTGTGAATTTTTGTTGTAGTTACCAATATTGCATAACTATTTGAATGTAATAAAGCCATTATTGCAATAATAAAGAGATTGGGATTTACACGTTATTTGTTGTTCATTATAATAAGATCGAGAGTTATTTTGTCATTTGCTGTTTGAAAAGTAATGGTATTGCTGATGCATAAACAATAATTTTAGTTTGAGTTGTCTAAGATCTAAGTGAATGCTAAGGCAAATAGTGTTGTTATTCAAATAACAAGTAATTGTGGAAGTATAAGAATTAGATTTGCATTATTGTTTTGGCCTAGAACATTACAACAACTATAAGATGAGGTAAGAAACCTGCCACATAAGCACACCACAAAGCATGTTCATAATGATGTGGTACACTTGAATTTTCAAAGCGAGTCCACCGCAACACTAGTTGAAACCTCAGCCAACTCAACCCCTCCACCTCTACAAAAACTCATGAAGATCAAAGAGGACTACCACAACAAAGAATAATACTTGTAACATCATATTTGGCCATCCCCAACCTAAAAACTCAACTAAAGTGAACAAAAGTTGCCACACAATGATAAAACCACTACAAGGAAGGCAAGCAAAGATAAGCAATTAGTGTTTCATGCCTTTGCAGTGGAAGCAATGGGATCACATGTGTTTGTGATACCAACAAGTTAGAACTAGTGACAAAGAGTCACTAGACAACAATAAGGAGCACCACAACACAAAAGGAGTATTGTAAAGGCAGCAAAATAGTCCACCAGGTAGTACCTCAAATGAAGATGCTTGGTCGATCGGAAAGCACCACGCTAACCAACAAAACCAAATTTTATCATTACATTGGGCATAGGCCAACATTGGCTTTGGTCGGCAATGAATACCCATGGTGGGTGTTGTAGGAATTCAAAACTCCGAGATGCAAACCAAAATACCAAGGGGGACAAAAAGGGAGGGAGCAAAAGAATACAACACAAAACAAGTGCATATACAAAACAACAACCAATGACACGGTGGTGCAAAGGTGACTCAGATTACATGTCTACAAGTATTTGCATGATCCAATTGCAGTTAGACCTTGCAAAGAAGATCCATGGCACTGTTAGGAATATTACATCATTAGGTTTATTATAGTTTGCTATATATCATGTGTAGGACAATATATCAAGGTTGTACGAATAATTGTTTGTATTGAGTTGTTTTAGCAACTCACAAATATAGAGGAGTGGTTATAGGAAGTAGAACTCTCCTATAATATAGGATATGCAAATCCTATATATATATGCAAATGTATTGAATGAAAGGAATAGAACTTGTAGAAAAGTATCTTGACGTGATTATCAAGGTTCCTATTGACATTTACAAAAGAGATTACAGATGAAGATGCTGCAAAATATGTAGATGGCTTGGCTTTGAGGCTTGCTGATAGGAACGCATTGATAGATCAGGTTAAAAATTTGCACGCAGGTAAAGTAAAGGTCGAAGATTCCCAAGGATTGATTTCAAGGGAGCAATATATTGTGCAATATAGAGAGAGGTGAGTTGTATAGTTTTTAAGGATCTTGTCATTGGTGCATTGATTGTGTTGCAATAGGTTATTGATTATTAGGTCAAAGGCAAATTGAAATAACGACGCCTCTTGACATTTGGGTTTGTATTATTGTTATTATTTATTATTTAGTCTTTGGGTTGGTTTGCCTTGGGTAGTATTATTTATTGGTCTTGTAAATTTGTGAAAGTGTTGATCATGTCAAGGTGCATTATCGATGGAAACTGACACCTCTGTCATTATTTTGATTAAGGGGGGGTCATGTATTTTCAATATGGAGAAAAATAGCACATTGATTGAGAAATTTTAAGGTAAAGACTTCCACACATGGCAAGTCAAGCTACAACTGAACTGATCCTTATTGAAAAGGATCTATGGGATGTAGTGAGTAGAACTACACCACAACCAACTAATGCTGATGGAATCACAAAATGGACTACAAAGGATCGAAGAGCAATAGCTTTGATTGGTCTTGGACATTCAGATGCATACCCCCACCATATTGGCTTATCGAAGACCTCAAAGCAAGTATGGGATGATCTCAGTTCTTTGTTTGGATCACGAGCATCAAGTGCAAAGATGGGCCTAAAGCAGAAATTATTAGGGCTAAAAATGAAGGCAACAATATTGTTCAGCATATCAATAAGTTTGTTCCTCGATGAACCAACTAGCTGGTATAAAAGCCGAAGGAAGATGATGATGCAAAGGCCATTTTGTTGAACAGCATGCCTCCTAGTTATGTTAATATTGTGCTCACATTGAATAAAGTGGATGTTACTCTAGATGATATAATCTCTACTTTGATTGATAAAGGAACCAAGAAAAATGAGTCAATTGTAGAGAATATTGCAATGCTGTCAAAAATAAGGTTAATATATGTTAATATATGTATTTACATCTGACCTAAACTTCCTTGGAATATCAAACGAGCAACAACAAACCTATGATTGAAATCACACTTGACTCTCCCTCCTGCCTTTTGATGTTCACCAGTTTTTGGACAAGAGAAGCAAGGTCAACATTGCATGAATAACTTTCAATAAATGCAATCACAAAGTCATTCAAAGAAGAAAATTGGTGCTAAGGAAAACTAATGAACCAGTTATGTGTGTTCGCACATAAAGATCTAACAAAAAATTGCATCCACATGTCTTCATCTTCAAAATAAAAATTTTCCATGAAATCTGAAAATACATCAACATATGACTCCCCTTCAATGACATCATGCTCATCAAACCTTGGCATTTGATTTAGAACTCTCTCAGTTATAATCTTTATTTCATAATCTACTCAGGAGAGATCTAGCTGTTTATAGGTGGTGGTAAGGGGTTTAAGAGGAGACTAAATCAGATTTTTTGTTACAACAAGATGGGCATTGAGCTACAACCTGGACTCAAAAGCATCTCAGTTCGGCTTTCAAGTTCTTTTTGCTGCCTCATGAGTTCATTATCCTCCTAAATGGACGTTTGTGGGCTTTGGGAATGAATTGGAGGAGCATGACTACTAGAACAAGAGGAGGATGTATCACTCTAGTAATCTGAATTGGTCATACTCACCATCATAATGCGTAGGACTTGAAACATAATAAGGTACATATGAAGGAGTAGACCTGAACCAACTTTTAAACCTTTGAGCCATGACTACAACATCCCAGGGCAAACAAAAGAATGTTTCTTTGCTACAAAAGAAACCATGTTCCAAAAGAGGAGAAGGAAAACCTTATACCTTTGTTACCAAAGGCTACATCAACTTAGATGTGTTCTTGGAGCACCAACAACAGACTTGTAACAGCAGCAAACAGTTTGATTCATGACAGCAGAGTACCACTTCAATGAATGAGGAAAACATTAAAGCAAGAGAGATCACCAAGGCTGAAAATTTTCTGGGTCTTCTTCCACCAACAAAGTCTACACCTTCATATATCC
The DNA here is from genome assembly GCA_007258455.2 of Sequoia sempervirens. Taxonomy (NCBI): domain Eukaryota; kingdom Viridiplantae; phylum Streptophyta; class Pinopsida; order Cupressales; family Cupressaceae; genus Sequoia; species Sequoia sempervirens. Next base: position 4,707 of record VDFB02145002.1, read on the forward strand.
CAAAATAGGACTAACTAGAGCTAGTACATAGTAAAGTCCTCATTTGTGGTCTCTTAAAAGCGTAGGCCCTCTTCTCTAGAACCATTACTCAAACTAAGACAAGGAGAACAAGATTCCTCAGACAAAGAGATGGACTCATCAACAAGGAGAGGACAGTTTTGGACCAACACATAGCATTAGAGCAGATCACCTTATTCTTCGGCTACAAAACCTTGGAGGGTGGTCCTTAAGGCCAGAACAAGATAATGCAAATGTAAACCCAGCTCTTGACCACTCGTGCCCTAATGGTAACCATGAATACACCCAAAGGCCTCATGTAAAATTAAACATTATGATACACATACACCAAGGATCTAAAATGAGTTACACCACCTAAGATGAGTCTCCTTAACATTCGACAATACATATGTGTGTTGAAATCACTCACATGGCTCACATCAGATATGACTTAGTAGTATCTCAGAAGATTCATTGTGGGTAATAAGCATCATAGAGTCATGAAATAATGCAGAACAGAACCTACACTAAAGTTGAAATGGAAAGATGTTTTATTGTGAATGATTGATCCAATGCCAACCTAATCAGTGTCAAATCCATTGGGAAGGAGTGTCACAACATGTAAGCAGGAGAGGTAGCCAAATGGGACTACAATAGAGATTTAAAAACAGAGAAGCATTGCACATCACACATCCTCAATAATCCTTCTCAGATCAGCAATGCCCCACATGCAACAAAGAAAGACCATTACAAAACAGTTAGTAATGAATTTTAATGTTGTGACATTACTCAAATTCTTATTACACCAGGCCAACAAATGTGGCAAGGGAGAACCAGCAACTAGGTTTGAAGATTTCTCTAAGATATTACAACTTGTCAGGGAGACATATGATCATGCAACATACCCAGCCTGACTAAACATTCCTACATCCCATACAAACAATACTAATCCCTTACGATGTTGCAGATACATTGATCGATCCCCTAGAGTATACACTCAAGTTCTCAACAACTCAAGAAAAATATTAGCTCAACAACCAACACGTGATACATCAATCTAGGACATATATAGCCTGTAGCATCAAGGCTCCTGGAGGGAAATTTGAATATGCGTCCCATTAGCATCAAGTCGCCCAAAAGGCCCTCACACACTAGAAGATGGATTCCATAAATGTTGGAAATATTATTGTCATTGATGTCAAAGGTGAGATGAGAGAAGAATCAAGATGATATTTTTGTTATGTGCTACTTTTTGGTGCCCACATTGCTGATCGCCCTTCATAGATTTTGGTGCTCACATCGTATGCAAGTAAAAATGAAATTATTATTATTTAGAGGGCCCTTTTGGGCTGGCCGGCCAAGCATGGTAGATTGCACCTTTTGGGGGAATTAAAAATTAATTTTATTGTGTTTCAAATGAGGCTGATCCCCCTAACATGATCGCCCAAAGTGAGAAGATTTTTAAATAAAATAAATTTATTTTTTATGCACATGAGGCCATCCCCTTTTGATGGGTCACCCGACTTGGGTGAAGAGGTGCATTTGTGTGGTATAAAAGACGATGTGTGGGGGAAGAATAACTCAAGCAATTAACGAAATATCTTTCCTATTCAAAGCAGACTTATGAGGAGATCTAAAGCAGACTTATGAGGAGATCTAAAGCAAACTTATGAGCAGATCTAAAGTAGACTTATAGCAAATCATGATGCTGATTTATGGCAGAATTGTAGCAGACCTTTCAAGGTGATATATGGCAGATTTGTAGCAGAACTTTCAAGGTGATTTAAGGCAGATTTGTAGCAGACCTTTCGAGGCTATTTATAACAGATTTGTAGCAGACCTTTCAAGGTGATTTATAACAGATCTATAGCAGATTTTTGAGGAGATTTTATGAAGATTCACATGATAATCATGTTTTGAAGAAGCTATATTCAAGAAGACAAAATTTTGTACATTTGAAGGTCGGTACTCCCACAGCAGAGATTGGTGTCTCTTTGCTGTTGGTGGTTAGGAGTGGTGGGGATTGGTGTCTCCAAAGGGTTGGTGCCTACCTAATATTTGTAAAGAGAATTTTTATTGTTGACTTGATTTAGACAATAGATCCAAGCAGTCTTTACCGTGGTTTTCACTAAAGGGTTTCCACGTAAATCCTATCTCTTGCTAAGTTGGTGCTTAGTGGTGGGGAATAGTGTCTCCAGTGGGTTGGTGCCTACAAAGATTTGTAAAGAGAATTTTATTGTTGACTAGATTTGGACAGTAGATCCAAGCAGTCTTTTCTCTATGGTTTTCTCCTGAAAGGGTTTCCACGTAAATCTTGAGTCTCTTAGTTGGTAGATCTTGTGTGATTGCTATTTTCACGTTGATTTTTAAATGAGTAAAATTTAATCTTATACTGATTACCCTCATTATAAGTGTGTGTTTGCTCATCAATAAAGAGATGAAATCCACCTAGGATCTCATGCAACTAGCATCATGATGCAATGAAAATCTGACCATTTCTTCTTCAATAAACCCCTTGACCAACAATAAATGCTACAACGATGCCCAAGCAAAGTTGTTTTGACCATAGCAGCAAAATCTTTTGAGGAAGAAAACAGCAATCTAAAAGTATAAGCTTTTTTGAAAAAATCAGTATTTAAATAGGAAAAAATTGGATTTAAAAGAAATGTAAAAAAATGTAGAAAAAAAGACTAACTACTTGTTTTTGAAATTTAAAGGCATTTCTATAGCATGGAGATATAGAGAGCAAACAAAATAGAGAGTTTAGCCCATGAGTTGTCTAAAATAGAGAGTTTTGTCTGTGAATTGTCCAAATGAAAAGTTTGTCAAAAATAGCATAATGCAATGTATGTAAGCTTGGCTAGTGAATGATTCTTTGGTAAGTTTTGTACTAAGTTGATAAAGTTATTGCTAAGTTAACAATGAAAGATTTCATTGAATGATATGTTAGTAAACCTCTAGTCCTATTGTATGATGTGAGTGGATGGTAAAATACTACTAACAACACTGCATTCCAAATTATTATTAATATCAAAAGAATGTTTAATCATAGAGTATTAGAGACTGCACTATCACAACAAACTTTGAAACCTTACAAAACTTACTAAGAACTCAAAACAACTACAATAAACATGTTTGCATCCCAAAAGGACAAAAGAAAAAATTTAAAAAACATTTTATCACTGAGAAATTTTCAAGTAGGAAACTTCAAAGAATATATCATCCAAATAAAAATCTAATCAATCAATAAAAAAACCATTTCTCATAACAAGTAGAGTCAAATGGGCATGAAACATGCATTTTCAAAGATTCAAGATACAAAACCAAGTCACATTCAAAAGCTTTGCAAATAAACCAACCCTTCAGATTTTGTCAAAGTACTGACTCATATAAAGTAGTGGAAGGTAGACACAAAACACATTTAGATATAGATATGAATAATATCAAAATAAGCATACAAAATCACAATGACCAAGATTTTGATGTCACAAAGATTGGACATCTTGGTGCAATATTGGGTTACATATAAACATCAAGCTGATGTTTTTATGTAGCCAAGGGAATTCATACTACAACTTGAGAATGTTGGACTAATCGCTAACGTCTCCCTTCATATTTGGGACATGGACTAACCGCCTCCTGTGTGTCCACTTATCTCTGGTATTTGTATAGGGCGTTAATAGGTCGATCTTTTGGTGCAACAGCAAACGTGTTCCAACAAATGGTATAAGAGTCGGGTCGCAGGTTCGAATCCCCTTAGGTGACGCTAAGGGGGGGATTGTTGGACTAATCGCGAGCATCTCCCTTCAAATTTGGGATATGGACTAACCACCTCCCGTGGATCCACTTATCTCTAGCATTTGTATTGGGTGTTAATAGTCACTCTTTTGGTACAACAGCAAATGTGTACCAATAGAGAGAAGGATAAAATATTATGAAGACATAGATGACCTACACATAACATTACCTCTTCGCTTCTAGTAATGGGACTTAGTGAAAAAATGAAACTATGGCATTGTCATATCATCAAGCAAAGCAATAATAAGATAGAGAGCTTAAATTAGAATTAAATTCAAGACAAGAAAACAGATTTAAAGACTACCACTATAGAAAAAAATAGACCATCAAGTGTTGTTTGGACCAAATAACAAACAATCTTCACAATAACAATTTAGTTCTACAAAAAATCAAGAATGATGAGGACATTTGATGTAGATAAGTAAACACAAAATTAAACCATGTTGACAAGTTGTTGACGATATTGATAGAAATCCTAGCATTTAAATATAGATAAAATTAAACCATGCTAAAATAGACACAAAATATGGAGTATGAACAACGAGCTAAAATATAACCTTAGAATATAGACCATTCACCTACCATAACAATAAAATACTATCTCTTTGGACGGAAGCCCCACCAAAATAAAACAGATTTAATGTTTCTTATCTTGTTAATTTAGATTGAAAGATCCTTGTGATGTGCACATTGAAAAATTTATTTAACAGATTATTCATCTATTTGTATATGCTGGTTGAATTGTGTGCGCATACTATTTATATGGTGTGAATTTATAGAATGTATTTGCAGCAATGTTACAACAAAAAATCGCTTACCTTCAACTCAAATGCGCTACCTCCCAACTCCTTGCAAGTTTGCAACTAGTCGCACCTTCTATGCACATCTCGATGAGCACACGGTTATACTGAGAAGGAGGTTGAATCAGTAAAATGCAACTTTACCAATTTAAAACTTGCAATCACAATAACACCATTCACTCAACAATAACTATGCACATGAGAAGAACACAATAACCCACAATATTTACGTGGAAACCCTTACGGGAGAAAACCACGGTACAAATAATGTACTTTATATATTTAAGTGAATTACAATGATAGTAGGCACCAATCTCTTAACTTGTTTTGTAGGCACCAACTCCCTCAATTTGTAGGCACCAACCTTCTAGAGGCATCAACCCCCATAGTTTGTAGGCACCAACCCCCACTTGCCAAGCACTAACTTAGCAAAAGATAGTAACTTAAAGAACAATGTTCCACCTTCAATGTTGCTTCCTCAACGGATGATGGACAATTCTGCTCAAATATGTTTCTTAAACTTGCACCAAGTCTGCTATAAAGATCTGTTTTCTACACATATATATCATATGAACAACTTCTCCTCAAAAGTTTGCTATAAGGCTCCTCAAAATCTGCTCTATTCTTCTTTTCTATCTCTTCTAGATCTTCTTCTTTATACCAGCATATTCTTCTTTATACTCTGCCTCATATGTATGATAAAAACTACTTTGTATGTCTGATCAGATCTACCTTTAACCTGATCACTAAACTGTTGTAGTCTCATTTTATTGCTTACTCATTCTTCATTATCTCTCATTCACATACACATATGCTTTTTGTTTACCACACTTGCTTTCTTATTCACACTTCTTTAAATCTGCATATATATATCTTTGCTGATATATATAACTTTTCTTTATTGCTCAACACACAGGACTGCTGGGATATATATGATATGTCTTTTTCTACTCCCACTTACTTTTGCTTATACACACACTTTCACATACAAATCTGCATCTTACTTTTTCTTCATACAAATCTGCATAAGATAGGCTTCTTAAATCTTCATCTTCTTAAATCTTCATGTAATCTTCTTGTGATGAATGATTTTTCCTTTTATTTCACACACATTCTCATTCCCCTCTTTTCAAATTTGATTTTAATCTCATATATGTATTCACAAAGATAGGTGACTCTATGAATTAATGTGTCCTTTCCAATAGGTAGCAACTCTTCAACTTAAACGCATCTCTTCAAATCTGTTTGCTTAATGACACTCATAGATGAAGTTGCATAAAATAAGTTGCACCCCTCTATATTTTAGTTGACAAATCTGAATTTGTCTTGATCCATAAATCACTCTTCAATCTGAATTTGTCTCAAACCATAAATCAAACCTCTTCAATGACTAATTAATCTGAAGTTGCAACAAGTCAAATCGCACCACTTCATTAATAAGGCGCTTTTCTTCAAGGGTAATTTGCACCTTTTCAGTTGTTTGAAAATCTGACTTTAAACATCATTTATTTCTGGGATCATACCATTAATTTAATCATATTAGTTTACTTGCATGATGAAGTCGCTTTATTTAAGATTGCTTTACATACTCCTTCAGCGATTACTTTAGCTTAATCAATTTGGTAGTTTATTAATGAAATTGCATGCTTCATTTAATTGATGACTTTACTTCACTTCATATTTAATCGTTGCTTCTTTTAAAGGAATCACTGCTTTGTTTATTTTGGAATGATCGCTGCCTTCTCCTTAAAAATTGGTTGTCTTTCTTTTTCTTGTTTTTGTCTTTTCTGAATTTTGTCTCTTTCTTAATTTTGTCTTCATATTGCTTTCTCTTTATTTTTTATTATTTCTTTTGCCATCGTTGCTTTTTGGATTATAGTTGCTGCATTTTTTCTGTTTTGTCTTTAGTGACAAGTCACTTAACTTTAAATCATATCACCTCCTATATTTTTGAATAAGACAATTTTGGCTTATTAACAAATCAGCAACTCTTGTTTTATTTGCTTTTGTCTTATAGCTGCATATTATATATATTTAAATGTTGCTTTGCATAATATAGTCTCTACTTTTCTTTTTTAGATCTGCATACTTATATCTGTTCATATCTGAAACTCCACCTTCAGATATGCATTCTAAATTTGTTCATGTCTGAAACTTCACCTCACTAACATGTTGCTTCTTCTTCCAGATTTTGCATGAATCTGATCCACCTTACACTTATATATTTTCTTTTATAACTGTTCATAACATCTGCTCCAATATCACTTAAAGACCCTTTGAATGTTCTCATAAGTGATATCTTCATGTTTATGACTATCTTCTTCATCTTATTGACAACATGTGTATGCATCTTTGACATCAATGACCACTTCCAATAATCTGGAGTAAGTGCCTTTGACATCAATGACAATATTTCCAACACATCTCAGCAAACTCACATTTGTAGTTGTGCCCTACAGAAGTTGCACGACCGTGTTACTCAAAATATTTCACCATTTCATCGGTTTCGAGGGTTTCACAATTTGGCAAGAGATTAAAGTTTCAAATGTGATTTAAACGTGATTTTTACACGATTTTTTAGGGGATTTTTTAGGGGTGAAAATCATCCATAGGGCCAATTCGCAAAAAGTCAAGTATAATCACAATTTTTTGGAGTTTTTTACTTCTATGGTTTTGACCATGCATCGACCACCAGATCACAATGCAAGTACCAACATCTCCTTGCAAATTGTTCAACAACCACCACCAAACGGGTATGAACATTCAAGTTCACCACATCGCAACACTAGGCACAATAAAGACGCAACCACCCATGAGTGACCAACCTACAAATTGTACCCACCTTAAGTTTCAGCATTTGCAATCATGCAAATCTTTTGAATATGAGCACATTACCAACAAATACAACATGTGAGCACAAGAAACAACCATCCTACCACATCACAACACCAAGCACACATGGACATAAACGACAGCACCACATATCATAAAGCACAAAGAAATAGGAGGCTAGGGATCACCGCAAGTGTAAGTATTGCCACCGCACAACCACAACATAGCCCAAACCAACAAATTCATGACTAATGCATGCAAATCAAGGGATGGCCACTATGCAAGTGAAAGGAGTCACCACAAGAACATTCATGACTAAGGAAAGGCATATGCAGCCATCATAAAAGGAACTGAGTACAATGCATAGAATAAAACCACCACAAGCATTAAGGATGAAGGCCTAGCCGTCAAACACATAAATGTGAACGAGTGCATAAGCAGAGCCTACCAACATGAGCAGTACCAATGAAGGGCAACCATGTGGTGGGAATATCATATGGAGAAGATACTACACAAGGCGAGAAATCCACCATTGGCAACCAAACACCACTGCAAGCATGAAAGATTGACCACATGCAATTGGAAACCCACCACAAGGGTGAAGAGACTCACTGCAAGAAATACATGGCCACTACAAAGGTGAAGTGAAACCAATGTTGTAGCTACAACACAAAAGATGAGAACCCTATAGCACAAGGAAGAAACCCACTGAAACCTCCATAGACAAGTCATATGATGCTGGATAAGCACATTGCAAAATATGTTCACAATGATGTGGTACACTTGAATTATCAAAGCCAAACCATTGCAACACTAGATGAAACTTGGGCCAACTCAAACCCTCCACTACCACAAAACCTCATTAAGATCAAAGGGAACTACCACAATAAAGGATAATACCTGGAACATCATATGCAATCACCGCCAACCTAATAAGTCACAAAAAATGAACCAAACCTACTACACAATGATAAGTCCACTACAAGGAAGCAAGCAAAGATAGGAAGCTAGAGTTTTGTGCCTTTGTAGTGAAAACAATGGGATCACATGTGCATGCAATACCAACAAGAAGTTAGAACAAGTGATAGGGAGTCACTACAAGACAACAAAGAGTATTGTAACACATGGGATGCAAGAAAAGGTAGCAAAAATGGTCCACAAGGAAATACCTCAAATGAAGGATAGTACCCTTATATAATTGTGGTAGGCCAAGGAACGAAATATAACCCGTTGAAGACATTTAAGCAGACTGAAAGGCACCACAACAAAAATAAGGGCATTGTGGTAAGCAACAACACCAAATTTGATCATGAAATTGGGGATAGGCCAACAACCCCCACAATCAGCCCTAGGAAAGCAATACATTAAGGGCCATCCCCTATCTCTAAGGATTCCCAAGAACATTCCCAAAACATCCTCTACAAAGATGTCCTACAGATGTCCATGCATTTCCCATGGTATGTTTTTTTTTCCGACATTAAAAAAATAACACTTCTTATTTTAATTTGCAAAAGCATATTTTCAAGACAAATATGCAACACTTATTCCAAAGATCATTACACACGAAAAACATGAAAAATATTTGCATATTAACTCCCACTTAAATTTTGGATATAGTTTCCTAACATCATTTAATGAGAATAGTTAAATTCCCTTTGTAGTTAGATCTTAGCTTTTCCATACAGCCCATTTCAGTTTAACTTTGAAAATTGTTGTAAGAGACAAAGATGGGAAATGGGGCATGTGTCAAAATAATAAGTATTATTGCACACTTGTTATCAAAGTGGGAGGGAATTACAACATCCTACTGTTTACATTATGGGTTAGTTATTGTGGGAGTACGCTCTCTACTTATAATTTACATTGTATAGGTTAGTTACTTATGTTTACTAGATACGAATTATTGTAAAGTCCTACGATACATTATTTATGTTATTAGAGTATTAATGTCGTACAACATTACAATCATTAATATCCTATGTCATACGTCAATACCTTCTGTCTAAACATTATGTCTTCTTTTAATTTCACCACAATTCCATTTTAACCCAACCTCTCATTGTATTTCCATGGGAAGCAGCCTTAAGAACTTTTTTTTTGATAGATGAAATGGCCTAGGAGACCATACCCATGTTAACTTATAAAAATTTACAAAGTCTGGCAGCTCCACAATGGAGGCGATAAAAATATGAAGGAACAAATGAAAATCCTCAAAAGAGCTATACTTTACAACTATATTATCTTATTTTCCGGATTGCACCTAATCTCCAACCACTCGGAAACTGAAGCTGCTTAATCTTCATCTTGCTTCACTTGCCAAAGACACCAGTAGGCAGCTTTTGAACAATACCCCTTTAGCAAATTTCAAAGGTGAGATTCCCCTTAGCCAAATGGAAGAAGCTAACCATTGTTACTACCAACTTAATAGAATGACAAGCAGAATCCAACTAGAATTACCTTGAAACATTGGCCATGTTCCACAATCTAACAAAAAACCAAACCTAGGAAGAGACAAGTTAAGAACAAAGCCAAGACCAACTCTCCAACGAGGCTTTATGATCACTATTGAAACCAACCTAACTATCTCAACTAGTTCTCCACTTTCCAGTAAAACCCCAACAAACAATGCAGAGATATCTGTATTCACATGATAGCAAATGATTAACAAAGATAAACAACTCATCCAAAACCAAGCAGATAGCATGCACCATAATCAAAGCCTTCACTATGAACATCCAAGACATTGCCCAAGAAAGATATTTGGCACTTTTTAGCATAAATCCTCACACTCGTCTCCATTGTAATAAGGCATAAAATATTTCTACCAAAATTGAAAGTTGCCTCCTCTAAATGGCTCCACGACATAAATACCCATGATAACATGGCATCCACAAGTCCTTGACAAGACTTCATAAATAACAAGCAATGCAAATTAATGAGTGGTCATTAGATTATAGTTTGTGGGGAAATAACTTTGGAAGAGAGAGTTGAAATGGCCAAGTTGGTAGGGGCGAGTGAGGCAAAACCTTTAGGTACACCCATGCCATCTATTCCAAAGCATTCCAATGTATCAATTGTTGCTAGTAGAGGACAAGGTTCTAACAAAGGAAGAGGAAAGCCACTTCTATTACAAGTGAGAGAGATAGTGGTGGGGTTATTGAATTTGCAGGCACATAAGTATGTTAATGATTCAATAGCTAAACTCTTTACACCATGTCATCCCATTTCATGTGACACAATCTCCTTATTTCCAAAAGATATTCAAAAAAATAAGCACAATTGGATCCTTTTACACACCTCATAGAGCACATAGATTTTGTACCTCCCTTCTCACAAACAATATTCAAAGGTGAACATGTTGATGGAGAAAATAAGACAAACATCGATTAAGAAAAGTTGTTCTATTATCACGGAAGGGTGGACTAATATTCCACATTGACCACTCATTAATATTATTATTGAATGTCTAGAACCCTTCATGCTTTCTTAAAACTATTGATAGCTCTAGTAAATGCAAGGATGTAGGATGTAGATTTCCAATTTCAGCTTTTGAGAGAGGCGATAGAGGACATTTGGCCTTCTTGTGTTGTGCAAGTTGTGACAAATTCAACTCGCATTTACAAGTTTGATGGTTTGATGGTTAAGAGTAGATACAAACACATTTTTTGGACTCTATGTTGTATGCATGCTTTTAACAATGCTTTGAAAGGCACTAGAAAAAAAAGATTGGATGAAAGCAGCAATTATCGAAGCTAGAGACATATAAATATTTGTATGTAATCACCACACATCACCAACATTATTGATTTTTCAAATAAGGAGATCCTCAAACCAATGGAGACTAGAAACGCTAACTATTTCATTTTGTTGGGGTGGATGTTGGAGGAGCAAGAGGCAAGAAATTTGTATTTAATAATATGTTTGTTTTTAATTTAATATTTTGCCTTTAATTTATATTTTTGATAAGGATTTGCATAAAATTTAAATCTGTTCATTTTGTTTCTAAATTTTTTATTTGTATTTGTTTTAAAAAAAAATTATGTTGCTTGAAGATATATTTGCTCTATCATATCACCTATAGACAGGGATAAATGTCGATACTAACCTTCAAGAGATTTATGAGACTTTTGACAACATGCTTAAATGAAGCAAACAATTCATAGTAGAGAACTTGAACTACAATTCTATGACAAAGATATCAAGCCTACTATGACGAAAAGATAGAACACATTGAACATGCCTCTTTAAATGGTTGCCTATGCTCTTAACCCCAAGTTGTATGCACCTGGATATAGTAGAGTTCCTCCCTTAGAAGAGGATGAGATAAAGGAGGAGTTTTTAAAGGCTCTTGAGACGATATACAATATTAAGGATGCATCCAAACTTAAGAAGAAGTGGATTCGATTTGTCAATCTTCAAGGTCCTTCATTCAATAGACCAAAAGCTAGGGAAAATAGGGTCACTATTGCACAAAAGACCCTATTGGATGGTGGAAATGGCATGGGAAACATATAACAAAGCTAAGCATCTTTGCACTCGACTACTCTCACAAGTTGCTAATACCTCTACAACAAAGAGGAATTGGTCAACCTATAGCTTCATCCACCCAATCAAAGGAATAGGTTTACCTCTAAATGAGCAGATAAACTCATTGTGATTCATAGTCCCTCGAGACTTTGAGATCAATAGACTCTTGCAATATCTCCATATTGTTATCAACTATGTCAATTACATTTTTGTTTATTTTTTATGTCGAATTTGATACATTATATGAATGTCTAAACTCATTTTTATGATTTTAGCTACGCATGACATCAAATTTTAAGTTTAGACATTCATATAATGTATTAAATACTGCTGACAGCTGCCATTCTCAAAAAATGGCCTCCGGACTGCCAATTCCAAAACATGTACCACAGGCCCCTGCTGTCCTGTCCCCATAATGTCATGGAACATAGATTTTATTCACATTTTACGCTACTATGCTTAGGTTGATGTAAAGCACTAAAATGCAACAAAGGATTTCTCCATTTGCTAGAGAATTTGTTTATCGATTTAAGGCCTGCACTTCTTGAGATAATTTCTTCTTGTTGAGAAAAATAAAAATCTGGGTCATAGTAAGACTGAGAGCACTTTGTCAAGTTGGGAAGATAGATAAATTTAAGCATTCACAAATTTCTTTTTTACAAAACAAAACATCAATATAACATTGTTTTTCGTTTAGCTTGAAACGGTAAGAGAAACTAGATGCACAACTGAGCCTGAAATAGATTAGTCTCTTCATTGCAGGAATTGCCTAACTGTTACCATAGGTCCCATCCTAATACAAATCCACAAGCATTTTCCATAGACAAGGAATCTATTACATTGAAGCACTATGCACAACTGAGCCTGAAATAGATTAGTCTCTTCATTGCAGGAATTGCCTAACTGTTGCCATAGGTCCCATCCTAATACAAATCCACAAGCATTTTCCCTAGACAAGGAATCCGTTACATTGAAGCACTAATTAGGCAAGTTTCTCTATAAATGGCATAGCTTTATAAGTCATGCCCTGAAATGAAATGCTTCCCAATGAAGCATGACAACTACCATATTGCTTAATGAAAATGTTTGCATTCAAGCAACATTTGATGAAACTCAACCATTATAATTGAACTGATGAGAACATATCATGTAGATTGAAAGTTAACTGCAGTCCACATCCAGTGGGCTGATAAAAATAAAGCAAAAGTCAATGTTCACTAAGGATGCCTCCCAAAGGCCTAGGCTTCTGTCCCAAACATTCTAGGGACAATATGAGGCATAGCACCTATTTCCATGTTATTCAACATAGCTACAACCTATAACCAAGCTTCTCATACTTTTACAAGGTATTCCCCTTTTAGAGTTTGGTATGAAACTTTGGTTGTCATTAAAGATCCAAGTATAGCCCAATGGAAAATATAGCAAGACATAGTTTCTACATTTGTGCAAATCTTGGCCAAGATACATACAAAAGTTCATGAGATTCTTCAGAAAATTCAAGCCAAGTTCAAGCCACTTCGTGACCAACATTAGGTTCCTCATTCCTTTCAAGTTAGTGATCATGTTTGGCTTCACTTGGATCAGCACAGGTTTCACAACAAGCATCACTAGTTGAAGCCCATTAAATGAAGAACTTACACCATTCTCCAAGTTATCATACCTAATGCTTTTGACTTGATCTTCCAGCTTAACTTGGCATCCACAATATCGCCAATGTGAGCAAGCTCAAGTTGAACAAGTTATGTTGCATTAAGGAGGAGATTCTATCATTCTCATTCATCCTAAGGCTATTGTTCCCCAATCTCAACAACCATTGGCCAAGGATACTTTAATGTTCCGATACCCACCAATTGCAAAGGAAAAAAACTACATACTTTGTTAGCTAAATAGTAACTCTATGTTACTGGTCCGCAGGGGTATTAGCCCAAGTCTCGATCCGGTCCAGCCCAAGTCCAGGTCCAAGTCCTAGTCCCTATGGGTCTGACCCTACTAACCCAAGTGGAGTTTTTGACGCCTTTTTTGAGATTTTTTTTTACTTTTAAACATTAAAAAAAGCCTCCAACCCTAATTTATGCCTCCTAAAACATCTAATAGGCAAAAACAAACTCATTTATCAATTTGTGAATGAATAACAAAACTTTTTTACCTCCATTGCTGAACTTATTTTCTTGCTTGCCATTGCACGAATAGAGTTGAAGATAAATCATTGAACGTTCGAAGTTGGTCGTTGTGCTATTCCTAAGCATTTGCAAGTGTTCATTTGTTGCCAAGAAGATTTTAGAGGAAGATTTCTTCAAAAGAGGTAGATTTTTTGAAGTTTTGTAGTTTTTTTTTTTTTACAAATGAACTCTCTATTTTGTTTTGAAATTTTTGTTTTGTTTTCATTCTTCTACTAGGTATCTATAAGCGTAATGTCCCTTCCTTAGGAAGCTCGGACCTTGAGGTTGGCCTACTATTAAGGTTCTCGTAGGTCAATAGTATGGTTAGGGGACCCAACCGAGGGATGTGGAGCCTAGTCGGGAGCTTTACAAGCCTTTAAATTTGGAGTTCAATTGTTGAATCCAGGGATAAATTGAAAATATTAAAGTTTGTTTTAATGGAATAGTAAAAGTGAATAGTAACAAAGAATTATAGTGAATAGTGAAAAGTGCCCCCATCCTAGTGAAACAAAGTTGTTTTTAAATAGTGGCCCTTTCTTTTGATGAGGAAAAGACCCTTGAGGAGAAATATTTTATTATCTTTTATAAAAAAGCTCATGGGAGGTTATAAAGTGAATTTTGGGCTTCTATTTGGCATTCTATTGTCATTTTTCATATCAACATTTGCAGGTGGAGCTCTAGAGAAGGGTTTCAGCAATGTTTCAACCTTCTGGGAACGAAAACTCTCAAAGGCTATCGTGAATTGGACAAGAACCCAGTTCACCTTCGAGGAGGGCCTACCTTGGGTCTTCATTTGGGCTTCATTGGAGGAGTTTCAGGTGTTTAATTTTCAGGCCCGAGTTTGCAGCAGTGTTATATCAGCATATTTCTTCAAATCAGGTGCAGCCATTGATAGATCGAGTCTCAACCAGGCCAATACTATCACATGTTTGCATTCTACCTGTTGACTGTACAATTTTTGGCCAAGTGCACCTAGGGTTTGTGGCACAATCATCATTGCAGATTTATTCCAGCCATTTGACAAGTTTACATTGAGGATTTGACATCTTCCATACCAGTCGTACCATTTCTAGTTGGTGCACCATCATTCGGAAGGGGTTTCGTGGGCATTTGAAGTTCATTTTAGCAACCAATTTCATATCAGCACTTTCATAACAACGATCAGACCTGTAGCTGCATATTTCACATTCTATTTCAGTCTTCTACCATTGTTATCATGCTCATATCAGCCTTCATACATTGTATTTTCATGCTGGCATAGAACGGGTATGTTATTGGCATATTGGGTATTCAAATTTTTCATTTGTATTGGGTTTAATAGAGCTGTTACAGTCTGATAATTTTCATATCAGACATAACTATCATTTTAATCAGACATTATATCTTTAATTTAATGGCATAAATGGAAGTGGGTTTATCAATTTATGTTGTGTAATCATTTATATATCAATTCTATGCATTTCCTTTATGTTATTGGCATTGAAAACACTCAACCAAACATCAAAAGCAATCAAATAAAACTCAGAAAATCAGAGCAACAGTTAGAAAATCAAAATTCATGAGTTTGCACAACAACTGTTTGTCGAAATGTCAACACTCTAAAAATGAGTTTTTGGGGTTAGATTTAGTAGGGATATCTCAATGGTATCAGAGCCATATTCCTGCCAGCTTGTTGGGTAATGATTGCTTTCAATTGGTGTGAAATCAGTTGCGCACAAGTCAGTTTGGATTTGGTCTTCAGTTGGGACAGCAAAAAAGGTCATCATGGCAAAGTTGTTTGGCAATAAACATGCATGGAAAGAAATTGATCAATTTCAATACAAGACCATACGAAAATTATAGCGTTTAAATGATTCACTTTCAAGGTTGGGACTCTCTAAAGGATCAACCTCACTTTCTACTAGCAAAAGCCCAACACCACAAAACAAAGAAGCGGTGGTGATTAGCATATTTGAGGAGTATAGCATTCTTCCTCAATGTGTTAAGGAGAATTTTCCTTTCAAGAACTACATGGACATGCAACCGAATCTTTGCCACAAGACTGAGCATGCAAGGAAGGAATATCACACTATAGCTTATGAATTGTTTAGAGAATCTTCACACATGGTTGATACAACTCTTCATGAGAATGATTGGGTGTCTTCAAGTTCCAATGAGGTATGCAAAAAATTATATGATGAATTAGATAGACATGGTGATTTGAATCAAGAAGGCATTAGGACAGCCTTGGGTAATGATTTGTCTACATCATCCTTGCAAGAGGTTTCACAAGAGGCTCCTACATTAGAGGCTAGCATAGTTCATGTCAGTGCTTTGGATAGCAATGGCATGGACTCTTTGGGTGATCATAAAGCATCTTCTAGTGTGATAGTTGATTCCAATAATGTCACATCACCTACACATGAAGAAAAATCAAAAGATAGCAAAGAAACGTCAACAGGGGAAGCAAGGAGCAGCAGTACAGAGATTGGGTCTATTTCAATTGATCTTCACCCAGTTGATCCTACAGAAGGTAGAGAGGGAGAAACAGGGGAGCCTACAGGACAGGGTTGCACGAGTATCCTAGTAGGCAACATGGAGGTTATGCTTGGGGACTCTTTTGATAGTCCTAAGAGCGGTCTTACCTCTCTGCATGAGGATAGCAAATCATCATCCATTGAGACCAATTCTTGGAGTGATGATGAGGAGTTTGTGATGGGAACTAATGCTGCCTTAGTTCTGGACCAGCAAGAAGACACTTTGGAAGAATTTTTTGATCAGAGTCAAGCTCTCCATTGGCAGCCCACTCCTTCAACTAATGAATTTACCTTTGTCCCTAAGCATGATTTGGAGAACCAACTTAAGGTTGGTGAAGATGAGATTGCTGCAGCGCTGTCCCATTTTGATCATTCCCATAAGTTGGTGGGAAATTACCTATGGAAGGTCCAACTTGAGGGGAGACATAGTGGCGTTGAAGAGGCTTCATCTATTTCTGATTTGCAAGCGTTTAAACAGCCATGGAGTGTATGAAAAATAATTATTTAGCCCTTCTTTCCGATAGAGATCACCTACTTGATTTGGGTGTCATATATTCAGATGCATTGAGGAGGAAAGAGGAAGAGGTTGATCAACTCACTACGGAGCTAGTGAAGACTAGAAAATCTTTGGAAGACTCTCAAGTGACTCCCCTTATGGCGGAAAATCAGATTGAGGAGTTGAGCGTGGAGTTGAGTTTGGCTCATGCTTCACCAAAGAAATCAGAAAATCAATCTTCTATTGCAGCCTCTTAGGATGGGCAAGAATCTTGTGTTGTGCATGAGATTGAGGGACAAGGAAATGAGGAAAAAGAAGAGCTACATGATGAGGTTCAGGAAGGCAATGATGCATGCTCACATTGTGATGTTGATGGCAGCCATGTGCATGATTTAAAATCAGTTTTAGTAAATGAACATGTTGCTGATTTGGAATCAAATTTAGATGAGGAAGAGTTACTCCTCATTAAGGGTCTCGAACTTCATGTTGTAGAGGCAGAAAATCCACACAATGATTCCACTTGCAGCCGTGTAGTCCGAGCTTTGGTAGAGAACATGCATGAATTGCAGCAAGCTACACCTCTTGGCTTATTCCTTGAGGATAAGTATTTAGCAGTGGAGGAGGTGGCACGAGTCTTAGGCCGATATGATAAGGTAGATAGATGGATCGAGTACCTCATTGGGATAACGCAGTCTGATGGGACACTAGATGCGCATAAGTATGGAATCTAAGCATCCAGCTTACACTTCGTTAGACATGCACTTGACAGGATGAGATCTGAAGCCATGCAGTTGCTTACAAATAGAGGTTATGCTTTCATGCTTGCTAGGCAGTTGTATGGTGCACTCATGAGGGAAGAGTGCATATCCACTGCTGATGCCGAGGGATGAGGGAGTAGAGCAGTATGTGGAGACAATTCCGCCTAGTCATGGGGAGCAGTCAGCTTGTGTTGAAGCAGTTTTTACACCCTATGCTTCGAGTTCTGAGGCTCCTGTTTTGGATAGTGTTGATTCTGGACTTCCCTCGGAATCCTTTGGTGCATTTCATAGTGATTTCATTATGAGATTCACACATTCCTTTGTATTCAACCCACTTCTGGATGAGTTGATGCTCCGTGTGACACATAAGAGTGGGGCGAATATGTGGTATGAGGTGCTCCCTTTTGCAAGGGATGGAGTGATGTCTGACAAAACCCCTTTACCGCTTCTCCAGGATGGATGTGTTATTGGCACATGAGATATAGAGGTAGGGTTTGATCAAGTGGGATTTAGTGATGAGAGGGATCAACCCTCCATAGTTGCATTGATTAGTGCAATTGGCTTTATGAGTTGGTGTCAGGAACAATCTTCTTCCAGCCTTGGCAGTTGGAGTATTGTGGGGACACCAACATTTGCAGATGAGTTAGGAGATACTCATCTTTTCTGGTAGTTGTTTGGGTCCATAACCCACAGGTCTAGTGGTTAGATGCATCGATGGTGGTAGTTGCGACATAGAGTGATAGGGTCTGTCAGGTATGGAGGATACCATTGTTTCTAGTTAGTACAGAGAATTGATCTTAGTGCATTCCACCAGAACATTTGGGATCCTGGTAGCTCGTCAGATTGTGACTTGGTTATTGTCTCCGATGGAGGTGGTAGTTGTTTGCCTACGGAATGGGATTCTAATCTGACGTACTACTGGCAAACTTGTAATATGCAGAACATAGGATAAAACAGTAAACTGAAAGATATCATAGTAAAATGCTAGAAACTTTATTCATTCTCAGGAATATCATGTACAAAGAGTATCACAATGCTTACAGTATAACCATCGGCAACAAAACTCATTCATTATTATCTCCCGACTACATCCACCCGACTACATATAACGCTCGGCGGTGGTTAGACAACCAACCGACACGACGTTTCATAACAACATTACATTAACATTAATCTAAACATATTTTCCCAAAAGTACATGACATTACATGACATTATTATTCTTTACTAACTATTGTTTTATTTGACAATTGGCCGACTACGACCGAGGCCGACTACGGCCGACAACAAAGTAAAATATCCAACTAACATCATCCCCCCCAAAAAGAAAGTCATCTTCCAGACGACATACATACAACAAGATAAGATTACTGAGAAGTAGGGGGAAGGGAGTGCGTCCCTGGATGCACAGATGACGTCGGAGTGGTGGAAGAATGCTCTGCTCTCAGACGCCTCAGCTCCTTCGTGCGTGTGCGAAGCTGCCGATCTGCCAGGATCTCCCTCTCCCTCACCGCCTTCACCATCCGGGCTGCCTCCATCAGTTGGCTCTTTGCCTGCTCTGCTTCGGTCTTCTTGGCCGCCAATTCTACCTCTTTTGCAGCCATCTGGTCCTCCAATGCTCTCATTCTCTGCTGCCATTCTGCCTCTTTCTGTTGTGCCTCCTCCTCCAAGGCTGCCACCCGAGGCTCCAAGATGTCCAATCGGGCTCCCCTGTCACTGGCAAGCTGAGATTGTTCAGTCAAGTTATCCTGAATACTCTTGATGGTCGTAGCAGACTCATCCTTGACCCGCTGAAGAAGTCTATAGGCATCCACTCGGCGAGATACTGCCACATCGGTGGAAAATCTTTGGCGCTTCATCAGAAGAAAAACATCTCGGAAGGCAAGCTCGATGTAGTATAGACTCTCCAAGACGCCTGCATCCCGTCCTACTAGCCTCGGTGGCCGACCCCGCCAGGCTCTCATCATGGCAGGAGTCTCTCCTGCTGGCCACCCCTCGCCAAATATCCGTACAAACTCCGCCTCACACCCCATCTGCACAAATCCCTGAATGCGGTGAACCTCCTGGCCTACTAGAGGCGATCGGCCAATCCTCAGGTCCCTGGAAACCTGTCCCACACGGATCATCAATCTGCCCATGTGCTCGAGCTCCTCCACATATCTCTGTACCGTGCCTACTGGGTCCGACGGGTCCGGCTGTGACATTTCCACGACAAAGCCCTCTGTGGAAGCACCCTCCTCGTTCTCCTCATCATCAGAAGGTATACCATGTTCTGTCTCCTCTTGGGGCGGCTCCCCGACTACAGGCTGAGGCTCCTGAATGGCCGTCTTTGGTGCCTCTGCTCTGCTCGCCTCCGGGTGTGCAAGTGTGTCTTCGCCGATCCTGGCCGTCTCACTCTGCTGGGTGTGAATGATCGGCCCCTCCTCGTCCCCTTGTCCCTCCGAGGGACTCTTCTCCTGCTAGTCTGGCTGCTCGGCCACGTCCAAGGTGAGGCCCACCGATCCCAGCCAACTATCGATCTGTGCTACCCCGGGTGCTCTTGGGGCTAGAGTCGTCTCCTCAGTGGCCTCGGTCATTCCCCCAGCTCCTGCTGCCGAGGTTGCCACTCCTGTCGCTGCCGATGCTGACGGTGGTGTAAGAGAACAAACCGCTGGCAGTATCTCTACCGAGGCAGTGGAACCTGCCGCCGATACAGTGAGTGCCCCCTGTGATGTGGTGGCAAGAGGTGCCCACCCTGGAGATGCTCCCGGTAGTGAAGCGGCTACCCTCAACATCCGCCCGGCTCCAACTGGCGCAGCAGGGAGGGTAAACGTGACTGAGTGTGTACTCTGGCTGGCTGGCGGTGCCGGAAGAGTAAATCCTGCCGGCTGCAATACTGGTATATCAATCTCGCCTGCCTCCTGACCCTCGATGGCAACAGACACCTCCTCATCGGCCGGTGGACTAGACTCCGATGGCGAGGAAGATAAGTCAATAGGCTCCTCTCTGTCAGATGCATCGCTCTCCTCCGAGGCCTCCTCCTCTGATGTTTCCTCCTCCACCGACGCCTCCTTCCGTTTCCTCTTTTTCCCTGAGGCTGTGCCCTCGCCTGTTTGCTTTACTTCCAGTTCCGACCAGTAGAATACCGTAGGCCATCCCGGGTCCAGGTGAGTGAGTGGCCGCAACCGACCCCAATTGCCCTCGGGCACCTGTGTGTGCATGGCATCCAAAAAGAGAGCTATGGCGTGCTGAGTCATATAGAAGGCCTTATGCCTCTGCGCCAGAAAATCCCTTATTCGCTCCGTGAGTAGCCTCGCCCAGTTGTATACTCGGCCAACCCGGAGTCCGACCATGAAATCCACTTGCCATAAGGCGATGTCCGATGCTCGGCTAGCCCCTGTGAGTCGGCACTTCATCAGGTCCAACAAACATTTCCACTCTGCCGTTGCTAGGTGATTCTTCCGGAGGCCTCGATTGCCAGTATTCCATATGGTACGCTGTTCTTCGGCTGACAAGTCGCTTCGGCACACTTGCTTGACCAGCAGTTCTTTGTGTTCCTGCGTCATTTTCTTGGGCTTATTAACCCCTATTCCCGAAGCTGGGACGCCGAACACCCTCTCAAAGTCCTGAGGCCAGAATGAAACTGTCACTGGGCAACCCCTGTAATCGATGACGGACTTGTAAGCAGATGTCTCCGCAGAGTTTCCACCATTGCCTTCTACCGCTCGAACTCCTCGGTGAATTGAAAAGGCACGCCACGTTTCGTCCACCTCGAAAGCGCACGTGGCTTAAACCTTCTCGTGAGAGTGGTCGCCGAGTGCTTCTACCACCATTGCTTTACCTCAAGGTTTGGCCAGTTCTCCCATGTCATTGTGTCACATTCGATCCATCTTTTTTCTTTTTGCGTTCTCGCAGGGGCTACCTTTTGGCCGGTGCCGACGCTTCTTTGCTCTTTTGTCCATCTTTCGCCTTCGCTATTCTGCCTGACTTTATAACTCTAGGATCAGCCGAAACTATGAGAACTCGCTAAACGCCGGAAATCAGCCAATTGCTAAAATCAATCAGTTTAATTTGCCAACCGCCGAGGGGAAACTGCATGAATCGCTAAAATGATCTCGCCAAGGCCGTGACGGGTTTGAAGAATTTCTTTGAAATTGCATAACTGGAAGCATCGCGGGAATTCCGCGGCAAGTTTTCCCCGAATTGCCGGAGCGCCAGACGGATTCTCTTTTGCAGGGGCCGCATTTTAAACTCCCCGAGGCAGCCGAGCGCCGCACGAATTCTTTTCTCGCGCCGCAGGCCGTACGGATTTTCCTGTAGTGCTGATGTCGTACGGATTTTCCTGAGGCAACTGATGCCGTACGGATTTTCCTGTAGTGTTGAGGCCGTACGAATTTTCCTGAGGCAACTGATGCCGTACGGCTAGGACTTCACTGAGCTGCCGTACGATTTCACCCCTGGCACCAATTTCAATCTGGAATAACCGTACGGTGCAGGACTTCACCAAATTTTCCAGTTGCAAAGGCCGTACGGTTTTACCCTTGGCGAAATTCTCAACTTGCAGAGGCCGTACGATTTCTACTGGTAAATTCTCAACTTGCAGAGGCCGTACGGTTTCTACTGGCAAAAAGAACGAAAACTGGGAAATGTGAAAATACCGTACGGTTTGAAAGTTCCTTGGGTGCCGTACGATGTCAAGCTCTGAGTGCCGTACGGTTGATGAGTGCCGTACGTCCTCCTTCTCTGGCGATTTGTACTGAGTGTAGAACCCCTGATGCCGTACGCCCTCCTCTGTGCCCTGTGCGCCTCTGCAACTGATAAACTCGTGCAAGTTCGTCCTCCCTTCTTTTCCTCTGTGCTCTTGTCTCCGACCTGTGGCTTCTTTAATTGGCCGTACGGTTTTAGGTTGTATATTTATTTCATTTCTTTCCTTACTTGCCTTCACCCTTGGCCGTACGCCTTGCTTCCTCTTCGGGTTTTGACATATTTTAATCTTCTTTCCTTTAATCTTTCGCCTTTTACTCTCCTCAGTTAATTTCCCTTTTGGCCTTTTAATACTCCAGGCGTTTATTTTAATCTTCCTCACTTTACTTAATTTAAAATTTCTTCTGGTGGCCGACTTATTTAATTTATTATTTAATTTATTCTCCCTTCGTTTGCTTTCTTTTCCGACTTCTCTTTTGTTTCTTTTAATTTTCTCTTCTTTTTCCTTTTCTTCCCATACGCCTTGTTTTTCGTCACTTACTCCGTTATTTTCTTTTATTTTCATAGCTTCTTTTCTATTTATTTTTATTTTTTCCAACTTCGATTCTTTTTCTCTCTCCTCTCTTCTCTCTTCTTTTCCATTTTCCCTTTCATCTCTTTTTTCTCTCTCTTCATCTCTTTTCTCTTTTTCTAATTTTTTAATTTTTTCATACTTTCCATTTTTTAATTCCAACACAATTTTTTCATCTCGTACCTGTTCAAACTTGTGGACTGGCATATCGTCCAGTGTTGATACTCTTTCTTTGTACTCTCCGTTCTCGGCCGAAAATGTTTCACTGGTCGAGCCATTATCTTCCGAAAATGTTTCACTGGTCGAGCCATTATCTTTTTCTACTTCCCCCTCCTTGACCTGCAGCATGTGGCAATCCGGGTGGAAGACTTCATAATCCTCCATCTGCCAGTGAAACAGTCCGCTCAATGAACTGGTCTCATCTTCCGAGCAACTGCCGCTCTCCAATACCCCTTCTTCATCTGGTTCCATTGTCTTTCTCTCATCATCATCTGAGTCACCTCCGGATTCCGATGCCGAAGATGCCAGATCCTCACTGACGGCCTAATTCTTCAGATCAATGGTGTATTTTCTCCCCCGATTTTCTATTGAGAGTGTATTCCGCTTCCAGTTGTGGGTTGCCTTGGCAGCAGTCAGCCATCCCCGTCCCAAGAGTGCATCGTACGCTTTTTTCTCCATTGGGATGACTACAAAATTTAACAGAAACAGTTGCGTGCCGATCGAGACCTTCTGCTCCATTAGTATACCCAACGGTCTGATGCCATGTTGATCTGCTCCCACGAGGTGGAATGTCGGGGGCCAAAGAGTCGGCTTACCCAGACACTTCCAAGTCTCTTCTGGCAGTACGTTTACTCCTGAACCACCATCGACAATAGTATTAGATAATCTCATGCCCAAGATTTCCATCTCGACGACGACTGGTTTCCTCCCGATGCTTACTGCTAGGAGCATTGGATCCGAAGTCTCGGCTACCACTTCTGGTGTTCGTTCTGGTGAACTCTTCGGAAGATTTTCTCCAATAGCATTGGTAAGTGCTACTTTGAGAGAAGGCATTGTTTGCAAAAGATCAGTTACCTTAATGGGTACGGTTGTGTGAAGCACCTGCCGTACGATATTCTTCTCTGACTCCGACTGTAGCAACATACTGGTAGTTTTATAGTTCTTGCCTTCATTCTCCATTGCCTCGGCTACTTTTGTCTTGGCCTCCCGAAATCTTTCTTTCTCCGTACGAGGATCTGGATAATTTGCTCGTTTTGCCTGTGCTCTCGTAATCGCCAAGACCTCCTCGTCGGCTACCTCCAGCATATTGATACTTCCTTTTTGCTTCGGACAGTCGGTGTCTTCATGATCACC
>VDFB02145003.1:0-10599 GCA_007258455.2 Sequoia sempervirens
AGTGATTTACTATGTTTAACATTACAGTCCATTTTCAATGAAATCGAGCTGTCATTAATAGAGCTACAAAATACCGGGAGAGCATATTCTGAGTAACTTATTATCATTGTCTAGGTTTTAATGATGTATACTAATTCTATAACCTTTTCACCTAGGAACTATATAGAGCTTTGTCTGTCAGTACCTTACAGAATTTTGCTTGTAAATTCTCCTGTAATAGGAGCAGCCATAGCTATCGACAGAATTTAGCTTATTCATGAAGGCCGGAGGCAGAGGAAATTAAAAATTCACACATAGTAAAAATTTAAAACATAAAATATTATTTTCACAACACACAGAGCTGCTGCTCGTAATTTTCTGTTTGCTCACATTCACCTTCCTCTCATTCCTTGTTCTGTTAAAAATAAATTACAATTACAAAATATATGCTCTAGGTAAAAAGTCACGTGAAAGAATTTTCACGGATGAGTGGAAACGAATACAATTTTTCAAATTCACCTAACTAACTTTTCCCCCGTCAAAATACAATTAATACAATGTCCTTTTCATAAAATTCAAACTTAAATATTAAATATTTCGCATCCCGATATTTCCTTTGGCGGTGGCGGCTTTCTCCATAGTTCCCCGCGGTATCGCGATGGTTAAAAACTTGATTGCGATATTGCGTGCAGCGGTTAGTTGACGGCCCGGTAAACTGCGGTAAACACCTGGCGGTTAGAATAAAGTAAAACTTCTACGAAGTCTCCCGTGATATCGCGATGAATATTTTATTGATTGCGATATAGCGGGCATTGGCTGGAGGTACGGCAGGCGGTTGATATAAAACAAAAACATTACCGAAGACTCCCGCGGTATCGCGATGGTTAATTTATTGATTGCGATATAGCGGGCAGTGGTTGGCGGGGACGGCAGCAGTTAGGGTTAATATTCCAACACTCCCCCTTAAGCATAACTGCGCTGTCCACCATGCCCAATCTGTTTCTCTGAAAAATAAAATTATCTCTTCCCAGTGGCTTCGTGAAAATATCTGCACTTTGTTCTTCTGATCTGCAAAATTCTAAAAATATATCACCATTATTAATTAATTCTCTGATAAAATGATACCTAGTATCAATATGCTTGCTTCTTTTATGAAAGACTGGATTCTTTGAAAGAGCTATGGCTGAATTGTTATCGCAGTAAATTTTTGTTGCCTCCATTTGTTCATTTTGTAATTCTTTCAAAATTCTTCTCATCCAGACTGCTTGACATGCTGCACTTGTGGCTGCCACATACTCTGCTTCGGCTGATGAAAGACAAACTATTGGCTGCTTCTTTGAAAACCATGAGACAATTCCTGTCCCAAAATTAAATACATATCCAGACGTGTTTTTTCTGTCATCAATGCTGCCAGCACAGTCACTGTCTGTGTATCCTATGAGTTTGAACTCATCTGAACTTGAATACTTGATGCCAAAATTTCTTGTTCCACTTACATACCTTAAAATTCTTTTCCCAGCTTTCCAATGGGTGTCTTTTGGTGTTTCCATAAACCTAGAAATCAAACTTACTCCATACATAATGTCTGGCCTTGTGGCTGTGAGATACATGAGACTTCCAACAAGCCTCTTAAACAAAGTTGGATCAACATTAGACCCTCTATCATTCTTGCTTAGTTTCAGACCTGTCACTGTAGGTGTTGGTGCTGGTTTGCACTTCATCATATTAAACCTTTTCAAAATGTCATTTGCATATTTTGACTGTGAAATAAAAATACCATTTTCATTTTGATTTACTTCAATGCCTAAAAAATACTTCATCAGACCTAAGTCTGTCATTTCAAATTCTTTCTTCATGTCTGCCTTGAACAGATCAATTGACAAATTTCCAGTGAATATTAAATCATCCACATATAAGCATACTATTAGTATTTCACCTTCTTCATTCATTTTTGTATACAGTGTGGGCTCACTGCTACATCTATTAAATCCATTCAAAGAAAAGATAATCGCCTATTCTCATACCAAGCTCTTTGGGGTTTGCTTCAATCCATATACAAGGCTCTCTTCAATTTGAACTTTGTCTCTTTGACCTGCACTTCATATCATCCGTGTGGTCGCTCTAATATAAACTTCTTCTTCTAAATAAACTACTTAAAAAAAGTTGACTTACATCCATTTGAAATTGCACTACCTCTATTCTCTGAGCTGCTAATGCTAAAATCATCCTTATAGTATCCAATCGTGCTACAGGTGCAAATGTTTCATTGTAGTCAATTCAAGGCTGTTGTGAATAGCCCTTTACAACCAATCTTACTTTAAGCTTCTGAACTTCATCTTTTTCATTCAATTTGGTTTTATAAATCTATTTCACTCTAATTACATCTTTGTCTTTTGGAAGACTGACTAGTTCCCATGTCTGATTCTTCTCAATTGCTTCAATCTCTTCATCCATAGCACTTACCCATTTATCATCTTTGATTGCATCTTCAAAATGAATTGGATCTTCTATTTGAGAATAAAATGCACAAAGAGAAATCTGATCTGAGTTATTCTCACCTTCATTTTACTCATATATATCTCTTATGCTTCTGATTTTCTATCTTCTCAGATTTGCCAATGTAGGATTTGACATATCACTTGAACTTGTGGAATGTGGACCCGATGGTCCTGCTGTAGATGGTGTTTGTTGTCCTCTTGTTAGACTGCTTCCTTGAATGATTGAGGCTGTTCTTATAGTCGATGCTGGTGTCACTTGTGGACTACTTTGCTGAGCTTGAATGGGAGTGGGAGGAGTCACAATAGTTGGAATATTTGTTGATGCTGGAACTTCATTCTCCTCTTGAGGTATACTGACTGAAATATTAACTGTCTTCTCTATACTTTCATCCCATGCTTCATCTTCTACAAATTGTACATCTCTGCTGATTATAACTTTCTTTGTTGTTGGATTATAAAGCTTATAAGCTTTGGATTCTTCACTGTATCCAACAAATATACATTTTTCTCCTTTGTTATCTAGCTTCCTTCTCAATTCATCAGGCACATGTGCATATGCTACACATCCAAATACTCTCATGTGAGTAACACTGTGTTTTCTTCCTGTCCATGCTTCTTCAGGTACCATATTCATAACACTTTTTGTTGGACACCTATTCATTATATAGGTTGCACAAGATATTGCTTCTGCCCAATATTCATTTGACAAATGTTTGGCTTTCAACATGCTTCTAGCCATTTCATGATTGTTCTCATTCTTCAGCCACTCCATTTTGTTGAGTGTATCTAGTTGTGAATTGCTTGTGAATTCCATGATCTTTGCAAAAATTAAAGAATCCTCTTGAAATATATTCACCACCTCTATCTGTTCTCAACACTTTAATATAATAACCACTCTGTTTTTCAACCAAATTCTTGAACTGACGAAACAGATCAAACACTTCATTTTTCTGCTTTAGAAAATAAACCCATGTTTTTCTTGAATAATCATCAATGAATGTCAGAAAGTAAAAACTATCACCTATTGAAGGTGTTTGTAGTATTGGTCCACAACAACCAATGGCACTTCCAAAGGCTTCTTTGTTTCAGTTGACCTTCTCTGGCCGGAATGATTCTCTCGTGGTTGTTTTCCTAAAATGCACCCTTCACATACCCTTCAAGCTTATTAAAGGTAGTCCCTTGACCATGCTCTTTCCTATAGCGCAATTTAAACCTCCAAAGTTGAGATGACCAAATCTCAGGTGCCATAACCAGTTTTCATCTTTTATCTCAGCTTGAAAAATTGTCTGCACTACTGCTGTAGTTTCTTCTCTACCCACTTGTGAATTCATTAAGTTTTGTGCTTGAGCATAATTTATATTCAAATCTAGCCTTATCTTTAAGGGAAATATTCTGTTGTTTGTCATTCTGACTTTTGCAATTAGCTGGTTGCTTGGGTATTTATCTAAAATTGTGCACAGACCATTCTTGAAGGTTACTCTATATCCTTTTTGAACCAGTTGCCCTACACTCATTAAGTTATGTTTCAGACCAGGCACAAAATACACATCTGAAATATACTTTTTCTCCCCCTGTTTAGTTAGAATATTGACATCTCCTTTTCCTTTGACTGACACCTTGTTGTCATTACCCAATGTAACATCAGATTTTACATTTTCATTTAAACTTGAAAACATTTCTAGATTCCCTGTCATATGATTGCTACAGCCTGAATCTAAAAACCATACATCTTTCTCATTTGCTTGAGCAACATTACAAGCTAAAAACATTGTTCTCTTATCTGAATCCTGATTTTGACCTTCTCTTGAAAAATTTGCATTTTGTCTATTATTATCATACTGATTCTTTCTACACTCATTCATATAATGCCCATATTTTTACAATAGTGACATTGGACTTGAGATTTCTCATACATGTACCTTTGATTTTGTGGACTCCATTTTGTGTTGAGTTTTGGTTTTGAGTCTTGATTACACGCCTCTTCCAATTTTGAGTTTTGATATATTGTATTTCACTGTAAGAGTTTCTTCTCTTCTCCCTCTTGATTCACTCAGCTCTTCCCTTGACCGATCAGTTTCAGCATGCTCCAGTGATGTATCTGCTGACCTTTTCAGCCTTTGTTCATGAGAAATTAGAGATGCATACAGCTCATCAACTAAGAACTGTGAGAGATCCTTTGTCTCCTCTATAGCAACTACAACCGGTAGAAATTTTGTGGGCAAACTCCTTAAAAGCTTTTCAACAACTCTGGTATCTTCCAGATTTTCTCCATGAGACCTAATTTGATTAACCACCCCAATGACTTGGGTGTAGAATGAATCTACAGATTCATTGTCCTTCATACATATTGTTTCAAAATCTCTTCTCAACATTTGTAGCTTTGCTGTTTTAACTTTTGCCATGCCTTGATAGGCTGTCTGAAGTATGTCCCATGCTTGTTTGGACTTTGTTGCTGCTGAAATCCTTGGAAAAATGCTCGCATGTACAGCTTGAAACAGATAAAATAAAGCCTTTGAATCTTTCTTCCTTGTGTCCTTCAATAAGTCTTTCTCTGCTTGTGTTAAAGCATTGTATGCTACTGCATCTACTGGCTCTGCAAATCCATTCTCTACTAAATCCCATATATCCTGTGAGCTAAATAGTGCTTTCATGGTGATTGACCAGTACTCATAATTCTTCCCATTAAACTGTGGAATTTGTGGGTTTGTCAAGCTTGTGCTTGCTGCCATTTTTGAAATTTACCCAGATAATCTGCTTTGATCAAATTGACTCTGATAATCAAACTTGCTCTGATACTCGAACTTGCTCTGATACCAAGTGAAGGACCAGAGGCAGAGGAGGAATTTCTACACACAGTAAAAATTAAAACATAAAATATTATTTTCACAACACACAGAGCTACTGCTCGTAATTTTCTATTTGCTCACATTCACCTTCCCTTCATTCCTTTTGTTCTCATAGTGTCAAATTACAATTACAAAACATATGCTCTGTGTAAAAGTCAATGGAAAGAAGCTCTTACCTGATGAGTGGAAACGCATACAATTTTTCACCACCTAACTAACTTTTCCGGCCAAAATACACAATGGCCAATGTCCATAAATTCAAAATTTAAATATTAAATATTTCGCATCCCGATATTTCCTTTGGCGGTGACGGCTTTCTCCATAGTTCCCCGCGGTATCGCGATGGTTAAAATCTTGATTGCGATATTGCGGGCAGCGGTTAGTTGACAGCCCGGTAAACTGTGGCGGTTAAAAATAAAGCAAACTTCTACGGAGTCTCCCGTGATATCGCGATGAATATTTTATTGATTGCGATATAGCGGGCATTGGCTGGAGGTACGGCAGGCGGTTGATATAAAACAAAAACATTACCGAAGACTCCCGCGGTATCGCGATGGTTAATTTATTGATTGCGATATAGCGGGCAGTGGTTGGCGGGGACGGCAGCAGTTAGGGTTAATATTCCAACAATTCACTGGTCTTTCAAATTGTATATATCATGATTCATGTCTGGAATACTATTTTCATAAGTTTAAGATTATGGCAATATAGTCCTCCATCGGTGCATGTTTTAAACTAGGTTTCAAACCCGATCCGTGTGCAAATCTATGATATAAGCTTGAAGGTGTGTTAGGCATGATGTGTTTAGGATATCTGCATTTATTAATCAAAATCATGAGTCTTCTTTCGCCAATATAGAGACATTAACTTTCGACCCAGCCATTTGGAGCCAAGTTCTAAGCAACATATTTCAGATTAGTTAGAAGGGAGTTATGCAAGCCAAAGAAATGGTTTAAAAAAAATGCAGCCACCAGCAATTAATAGTATTGCTGTCAGGAGAGATATTGTAATTGTCCAACCAATTTTGTAACTGCTGTCAGAATATGTCAACCTCTGTTTATAAGATGCAGTATCAGGCATAGTGCAGATAAGGAAATGTTGTGCCAGGTATAACTTCCATGCCCAGCATTAAGGTATACGCGCTTATCCATTGCCTTCACCAGACTTTGAATTTGAAATTGTCAACAGCAACATTATCAAAGCTAATTGTCAAACTAGATTGCAAAACCTGTGGCATGCTTTCCAAAATTAAGCACAAATGAATGTACATAGGATTTAATACTTCTACCTGAAGTAACTGCAATTTTCAAAAAACCAAACACAGTCAAACCAATCGTACTGTTCTCGAAAGGCCTTGAAAAGGGCTTTTAAGTTTGCATTTCTGACTTGCATTCCAAGTCAGAAGTGGGCTGAGGAAATGGAGGGTAATGGGTGCCCAGAATGCCTACTGAGTCTGGCAGTGAACGAGACATTTGATTTAGAGAAGACTGTTTGCAGCTATGGCTTCTTCATGTTGCCACCCGATCTCTGGCTTTCTTCTTCTTCTACCCTTCAGCGCCCTCCCAGACTATCAGATGCTACCACACTCATGGTCCGCATCTCGCAACAAAAATCACCCTCTTCTTGTCTTTTAATATGGGTGATGGGAATAGGTAACCTTCCCACTCA
Source organism: Sequoia sempervirens (assembly GCA_007258455.2). Lineage (NCBI taxonomy): Eukaryota > Viridiplantae > Streptophyta > Pinopsida > Cupressales > Cupressaceae > Sequoia > Sequoia sempervirens. The sequence continues at coordinate 6,992 of VDFB02145003.1, forward strand.
AGAACAACAATATTTGCTGGTATGCATTTCCCATTTTACCATTTTATTCAATATGGCAGGATCAAGTGGTTCGGATGCTGAGGCTATCAGAATCTCAGGAATCTGCAGTTACAGAGTTCCATTCTCTGCATCCCACGGCCAGGGCTAAAGGTTTTGGTCGGCTTTTTCGGTCACCAACCTTGTTTGAGGACATGGTCAAAAGTATCCTTTTATGCCATTGTGGGTGAGGGCCTCTACTTTGTTCTTGTTTCTTTCACACTAAATCTCTCATTTTGCAGATGGTTGAGCACAAATGTTTTTGTTTTATGTTTCTTTGCTGACAAGCAACATCAAATAATTTTCTTACCAGTTTTTCAACCATGAAAAACAATGTAGAACCCTCACAAGTACTTAAATCAACTAGCCTATTATGTCTATCAATGAAGAAATATATCTACACTATCATTATATTTGGAAGATATTCTGTGTATACAAATAATTAACTAAATTTATGGTACTGATTTTTTTAATTTGTTTTTCTTGACAGTTCTGTTGCTCTCTGAGACTCTGCAATATTAGATAAGCATTAGTTTATTTTTATTAAAGTTATTTACTAAATATTTGTATATCATAGTTTTAGTTAAATAACTTCAGGTTGAATTGTTGTATTTTTTATTGACAGGGAACTGGTATAAATTTGAACCATGGTTGATGTCTATTGTTTGACATGGTGTCAACATCTAGAAATGTTTTTAATATGTTGTCAGTGTCTTAAAATATTTGGAAGGTTGAATGAGTATTCCATAATATCTAGAGATGTGTATAATTTTTTTTAGAAAATGCTTGGAAAACCTAAGAAAATGTTTGAATTTTTCAATCACTTCTTGGTAATAAATGAAGAAATATATCTACACTATCATTATATATATTTGGAAGATATTCTGTGTATACAAATAATTAACTAAATTTATGGTACTGATTTTTTTAATTTGTTTTTCTTGACAGTTCTGTTGCTCTCTGAGACTCTGCAATATTAGATAAGCATTATTTTATTTTTATTAAAGTTATTTACTAAATATTTGTATATCATAGTTTTAGTTAAATAACTTCAGGTTGAATTGTTGTATTTTTTATTGACAGGGAACTGGTATAAATTTGAACCATGGTTAATGTCGATTGTTTGACATGGTGTCAACATCTAGAAACGTTTTTAACATGTTGTCAGTGTCTTAAAATATTTGGAAGGTTGAATGTAGTATTCCATAATATCTAGAAATGTGTATAATTTTTTTTAGAAAATGCTTGGAAAACCTAAGAAAATGTCTGTATTTTTGAATCACTTCTTGGTAATAAATGTAATAAGAATAGGTGTGTAGAAATAGGTTGGTGAAATTGGATATGTAAGCTATGTAAACTTATTTGTTGTTTAATACAAATATTTTTTATTTGGAAGGGGTTGAATTTACCCCCTTCCCAAAGCTGCATGGAATGGCTATCGAACATGGTCATTTTATTAGGCCTGCATGTTTTTAAAAGGTTGAAAGGAATGGGCAATTGGTTATTCCTTAGACTTACGCTATGTGTGTTCTTTATCAGTTTTTATATTTTTTGTAAGTACATAAAATTATTTATTTTATTTTATTTTATTGTGTTTAATGACTTGACATTTTAAATGGTGTGCTTCAATTATCAAGAATCACAATATTCTCTAATTATACAATGCTATCTAGTAATAATTGTTGTTATGCATTAGATGTACTTATTATTTGAACATGTTTGTTTATTGTGTTTTGTATTGGAGTATATTTATTGTAATAATTAGTGTTATGTTGATAGGCAAGTGACAATTTAAACATATTTATTCATTGTATTTTTACTTAAAATCTAATTATTATTTATAGAGTTGGCATTTGCATTTTTGCATTCCTTGCAATTTGATGTACTTATTATTTGTGTGGAGTATGGAACTTAGATGCACTTATTGTTTGTGTGAAGAGTGACCATTCAATTATATATGATTCACTTTGCATGCTTAATGCTGAGATCACTTTGTTTGCTTATATTTTTTGTATGAAGTGTGTGCTTTAACTTTGATATTTATTTTGGGTCTGTGTGGGTGTTTAAAGTTTGGAATTCACTAATGCTTTGTTTGAAGTGGCTATGAATGTTCCTTTACTATGTTTGATATCCACTATTTATTTGTTTGAAGTGTGTTTGAAATTTAGGCATATAATTTGTGAGCACTAATTGTTTGAATTTTGGAGTTCACTTTTCTTATTTTTGGGTAATATTGATCTTTCACATTCACTTAGATTTGATACAATTATCATTTGTTTTAATATTGACATCCCCTTGATCTTGTTTGAAATATGAGTTTGAACTTTCAAATTCACTAATATAATATATTTACCATTTATGAATTTGTGTGAGGTTGATCTTTGACACTCACTTAGTGTGAGTCGCTTAATTGTTTGTGTATTGATATCCTCTTTACCTTTGTGAAGGATAGGTTTGAACTTAGGCATCCCCTAAATTTTTGTGTCAAATGTGACATTAAACTCATGTTCACTAATTTAATCCATTTACCATTTTTTTATATTGAAACACTCATATTCATTTAATGAAAGTCACTAATTGTTCGTGTGTTTGATTATTTGTGTGAGGTGTACTATGAACATTGCATCTCCTTATTATTGTGAGTGAATTTTAGTATGTTATTTATTGTGTGAAATACTTTTTACTCACTTTAAGTAGTCACTTTGTGTGTGAAGACATTGAATTAACTTTGAAATTCACTTGAAATTGACACACTTATTGTTTGTGTATTAACATCCACTTTGTTTATGTGAAGTATATGTTTAAACTTTCACATCCCCTTAATTTGTTTGAGTGAATTTTTGTGTGCGAAATGCGAGTGAACGATCTTTGGTGATTGCTTATTTAATACTTTCACATTCACTTAGTGTGATTTGAATGTTTAATTTTATGTGTGCATAGTGTGTTTGAATTTTTTACCATTCTAGTTTTTGTGAATGAAGTTTGTGTCTTAATTCAACTTTTTGCATTCAACTCATATAAAGTGTGAATTTTGTCGTTCACTTAGATTTGATCCTCTTATCGTGCATGAATTTTAATCTTCATTATGCAAACAGTGTATTGATATTGCCATTCATTGCGTGACAAGTTTCAACTTTAACATTCATTTTATAATGTATAAAGTGTATGTTTGAACAAACTATGTATGGTGATTGGACAAACTTTATGTGGAGAGAGTTTTTAAATGTATGGTTGAATTAAGAATTACTTCTTGTGAGATTGAACCAACTTTATCTCAAGCATGTTTGAATTTTGGCATGTATTCACTTTAAGCATGTGAAGTGACTTTTAATTTTGGCATTCATTGTGAGTTTGTAATTAATTTTTACCATTCATCACATATGTGTTTGTAATTTGGGATGCTAAAACATGTTTGCTTTATGCATGTTTGTATTACTTCACTTTATGTTGTTTAAGTTTGAAGTAATTCTATCCTTGATGAGGGCACAACCCGAGACACAAAAAATAACCCACAAATTAGAAAATAATTTTATTATTCAGAAAAAATGAACTTCACTTGTCATGAGAGTTCA
>VDFB02145004.1:0-16703 GCA_007258455.2 Sequoia sempervirens
ATTAGCTCTTTTCACGTAGAACTAATCTGAGGCAGTAAGAGTTCTATGAACTCAAGCAGTATGCTGGTATTGGCCATGATGAGCCTATGCTAGTACAACATTTTATTAGGGGCTTAAATGCCCGTATCAGTGGTGGTGTCCGAGTCTTTGAGCCAAAGACTATGGAGGTCGCAGTGGATAAGGCTCGCATAGTTGAGGAGAACCTTATTATGGCTTTAGGTGGGCACATAGGAGTGTAGATTGGGAGTGCTCCTGCAGCAGGATTTAGTCCATAGGGTGGATAGGCACAGATAGGTGGTTCTTCCAAGAACCAATAGACACCCACAAAGGGTGGGCAGCAACAAAGAACACCTCAAAAGAACAATAACCCTCAACCACAACAACAAAACAGTCCTCAGTCAGGAAAGGGTCGTAACTGGTGGTGTAATAAGCGTAATAGGCAAGACCAGCCTGCGTAGAGTGCTCAGTCTACCGTCAGTAGGGGTAGTTTTCAGTAGTCCAATGCACCTTCGGGTGGCAGAGGATTTGGTAGAGGCACAGGCACAGGTTGTTATTCTTGTGGGCAGCATGGGAACATAGCTAGGCAGTGTCTGATGAGAGGCTCTACTAGTTATGGGCCTCGACCTACAGTTTCAGAGCCTACAGTGGGAGATGCAGGACGAGCACATACTGTATATGCTGCGGTTAATGACTGCCAAGCCGATCACCAAAATACGGTGTTCAAAACTTCAGGTAAGTTAAATGGTGTTAATGTATCTATACTTTTTGATTCTGGAGCCACTGACTCCTTTATTTCACCATCCATTATTGACCATTGTGGTCTTGTGGCGGTAAAAAAAGGTGGTAAATGGCAAGTTGAATTCGCCTCTAGGGTGAAAGTAGCAGTAGATAACTTAGTACATAACTGTGAACTTAAAATAGGTACGTTAACTACCTTGGTAGATTTATATGTTACACCTTTAGGATCGTACGATATCGTGTTAGGTATGGATTGGCTAGCATCTCATCATGCTGTAATTGACTGTCGACTTAAGACAGTTAGTTGCATTAATTATTTAGGTGTGAAAGTAGAAATCGTAGGTATTCAGAGACCTATCTCTTTGCGGATGATTTCTGCTATGCAACTAAAGAGATGTCTTCGTCAGGGATGTCAACTGTTTGCAACAACAGTTACCGATTTAGATGAGGGTGAGAGTCGAGAGGTATCTCTTGATGATCATCCTATTCTTAGGGAATTTGCGGATGTGTTTCCCGATGACATTCCTGGAATGCCACCGAAGAGGGATATCGACTTTAGAGTTGACCTAGTTCCTGGAGCTAAGCCTATATCTAGAGCTCCTTATAGAATGATGACTCAGGAGTTAGAGGAACTTCGTATTTAGTTAGAGGAACTTTTAGAAAAGGGTTTCATTTGTCCAAGTGTTTCCCCTTGGGGAGCACCTGTCATCTTCGTTAAGAAGAAGGACGGATCTCTTAGACTGTGCATTGACTATCGTCAATTGAACAAGGTTACGATTAAGAATCATTATCCTTTGCCTAGAATCGATGATCTTTTTGATCAAATTAAGGGAGCTAATGTGTTCTCTAAAATTGATTTGAAATCCGGTTATCATCAATTGTGAATAGCTGAAGCAAACATCCATAAAACTGCTTTTCGAACTCGTTATGGGCACTATGAATTCACTGTAGTACCCTTTGGGTTAACGAACACACCTTCTGTATTCATGAGTTTAATGAATGGTGTATTTTGTACATACCTCGATCGCTTTGTCCTGGTATTTCTCGATGACATTTTAGTCTATTCGAGGAACATGAAGGAACATGAAGAACACTTGAGACAGGTATTGCAATGTTTAAGAGAAAATCAATTGTATGCAAACCTGAAGAAGTGTGACTTCTTTCAATCAGAAATAAAATACCTTGGACATGTGATTTCTGGAAAAGGTATTGTTGTGGATCCTTCAAAGATCCAAGCCATAGTTGATTGGCCCGGACCTACTAATGTAGGTGAAGTTCATAGTTTTATGGGTCTAGCTGGCTATTATTGACGTTTTGTAGAAGGATTCTCTAGAATAGGACATCCTATTACTTCTCTTCAGAGGAAAGGGAAGAAGTTTGTTTGGATGGAACAGTGTCAGTTAGCTTTTCAAACTCTTAAAGAAAAGTTAACTAATGCGCCTATACTTATTGTTCCTGATCCTACTAAGGATTTCGTAGTTTGTACGGATGCATCCTTAGAGGGTTTGGGAGCAGTTTTGATGCAAGATGGGCGTGTGGTTGCTTATGAGTCTCGCAAACTCAAAGACCACAAATTAAACTATCCTACTCATGACCTAGAACTAGCTGCAGTAGTGCATGCATTAGTTCGTTGGAGGCATTTCTTATTAGGTCATCATTTTGAACTTCATACCAATCACCATAGTTTGCAATACATTTTTACGCAACCTAACTTGAATGCAAGGCAAAGACGGTGGATGGAGTTCTTGTGTGAGTATGATTTTGAAGTAAAGTACGTTCAAGGCAAAGAGAACGTAGTGGCTGACGCTCTTAGCCGACATCGACATGAGATCTCTGCTACTACTCTTGAAGTAGATTTGAGAGGTCAAATAGTAGCTGCACTTCCTACTGATAGATTATATCAGGAAGTGAAGTCAGAGATTGAATCGGGTAGACCTTTAGAGGGTTGATTTGAAGGTTATGTCTTAGAATCGGATGGCATATTATGACATTTAGGTCGCATTTATGTACCTCATGTAGAGATTCTTCGTACGTTAATCATGACTGAAGCTCATAGAGCTCCGTATTCAGCTCATCCAGGTGTCAAGAAAATGCATGCCGATCTTAGGCAATTATATTTCTGGCCTGGTATGAAATGAGATATTGCTGATTACGTATCGAGATGTCTTGAATGCCAGCGAGTTAAAGCTGAGCATCATCATCCTGCTATTTTATTGCAGCCACATCTCATTCTCGAATGGAAATGGGATATTATATCCATTAATTTTATTGTAGGGTTACCTACGTCATCACGTCGACATGATGCCATTATGGTAACTGTTGACCGTTTGACTAAAGTAGCTCACTTTTCACCTGTACGTTCATCTTATAACGCTTCATCAGTAGCTAGGATATTCATGGAGGATATCGTTAGGTTACATGGTATTCCTCGTAGGATTATATCGGATAGAGATCCTGTATTCACTTCAGCCTTATGGACTTCTTTGCAACGTGCATTAAGTACACAGTTGAACTTTAGTTCAGCCTATCATCCTCAAACTGATGGTCAAACTGAAAGAGTTAACCAAATATTAGAGGATATGCTTAGAATGTACGTAATGGACCAACAATCACGTTGGGAGGATTATTTGTACTTAGTAGAATTCGCTTATAATAATGGATATCAGAGTTCCATAGGTATGCCACCATATCAGGCATTATACGGTCGTCCTTGTCGTACTCCACTTAGTTGGGATCGACTTGAGGATAGAGTATTATTAGGACCTGAGATGCTTCCAGACATGGAGCAACAGGTTGACCGTATTAGAGAGCATTTGATTGTAGCTCAAGATAGGCAAAAGAAATATGCTGAAGCGCATAGGATTGATCGACAGTTCGCTGTTGGTGATAGAGTGTTTCTTCGAGTGTGACCGCAAAAGAGTCCAATCTGTTATGGAAAAGGCTCTAAGCTCGTGCCTCGATTCGTAGGACCATTCGAGATCTTAGAGAGAATTGGTACCGTGGCATATCGACTCGCCTTACCACCCAGTTTGTCTCATATTCATGATGTTTTTCATGTGTCAGTACTTAGACCTTATCATCCCGACATATCTCATGTACTTGATTGGAATGCGTTACAGGTAGAGGACGGGCAGCTGGCTTTGGAGCTCGTGGCCATTCTTCAGCACCGGACGCTCAGTCTCAGGGGTCGAGACGTTGATCAGGTGCGGGTCCAATGGGACCCTAGCTATGAGGCTTCGACTACCTAGGAGGATGCGACACGTATGAGGGAACTTTATCCCTATCTATTCGCAGGCTTTCAGGAGCAAGCCTGATCCTAGGGGGGGAGGATGTAGTACCCCTCCGTTTATGCTATTCTTTCTGTTGATACTTTCTCATACTGTTAGACTTTTTTGTTTTGTTGGATACTTGGATCGCTGATTTTGAGCGATGATGGATTATTGTGTGACATGATGATACTTTGTGTGATGTTTATTGCTTTCAGACATGATATGATTTAGTGTAGATGTTCATTTTCAGTTGTTTATGGATATGCACATGTTTATGATGGACTAACAACATGTATTGAGTCAGTTTTCTATGAGTGTATTGGTGTGGAGAACAGAATCGCATCACTCGCTTGTGAGTGCCCTGTGATATCTGTGATTTTCTCCACACGGTGTGTTTGTTTTAATGCTTTATATATATATATACATGTATGTACATTGTTTGCTTGGTTGCAGGATTTGCAGGAACATGACACCGACTCCACCTGTGTAATCAGGTCTGAGCGTGTCAAGACTCAACAGAATTGTTGAACGGGAGATAGTAGTTAGGTTTATCCTAGTCCGGTCTTTAACCTTAGTCTTAGTACAATGTCAGTTTTCAGTTTTGAGTCATAGGTTGTAATGTGTTTCTATTGGTTAAATTGTTTTTTGAAAAGGTAAATTTGCTTATGTTTTAATGTTAATTATTGTGTTTTATTTATTGTTATTAATTAATATTTAAATATGATTGAAATTTATTTATTTAATAATTTAATGCGTTAGTTAGTTTATTTAGTTAAATAGTTGATCTTTAAAAGGATTTAACTATTTTAATTAAATAAATAAATAAATTAAATTAAATTATTAAGTGCGTAAATTATATTGTATTTGAATAAATTAGAAAATTAGAAAATAAATTAAAATAATATGCATGAAAATTATAATGTGATTGGGAATTGATTTTTAGTATTTTAAATTAAATAAATAAGTTATATTTGCATGCAATTGGAAAATTGAATTTTAAATTTTAAATTTAATAAAATTTAAATCTCATGAAATTATTGAATGGCAAAAATTGTCGAGAAGTGGAGAAGATATTTTCTCAACAACTTCTCGACATGTGTATGAGTGCCATAATTACTTTGGGGTTGTTAAAAATTTTCACGGAGGATATTGAGGATCTGGGAAATTGCACGAGGTTATTCAATTGCCTCGGGGAAATTTTTCTAGACTGGCAAAATTTCTTTACTGTGTAAAAATTCTAAAATTCTTAGAAATTTGTTATCTCTCTGTGATTGGATTTGTTATTTTATTTGGAAAAGATTTTCCAAAGGATCTTGGTGGTTGGAGATTTTGGATTTGGTATCTCAGGAAGGATTTGGTGGTTACAGGAACAGAGGCTTCAAAGATTACAGAGATCTTCATTATCAGATAGCAAAGGAATACATGTATTCTTCTTTTAATTTATTTTGTTTAAAATGGAAAGAAAAGTATTTAGAAAAGAAATTTAATTTTTGCTGTATGAATTCTTCATGGCTATGGGAAAGCTTTTGTTAAAGAAATTTTCTAAAGAAGTTTAAAATTTACTGTTTGTGAATATTTTAAACTTGGGAAAATGGTATTGGGTATATGTTTAGTATTTTAAAAGTAAAACCCTATTGTAATTAAGCTGAAATTTTGAGAAAAATAGCCTTGTCTATATTGGGTTTTCTCAGTTTTTCTGTAGTAAATTTTACCAGAAAACAATCTTTGAATTTTAGAAATTTCATGGAGTTTAATTTTAAATGTACATGTTTATTTATGTATGTAAAAAAAAAATAATATAGAAATCGCCGTACGGAAATTAAAATTCTAGGCGAAATATGTTTTGAAGTTTATTTCAAATTTTTTTTTAAAAAAACATTTTTCTTTTTATGTTCGCCGTACGGGCGAATTTCGGTTTAGAATTAAAAGAATTGGAAAATCGCTGAATAAAGTTTATATCATATAAACTTAAATTTTATTTTGTTTGTTTTGGATTTAATTCTTAAAGAGTCGAAGCTCTGTGGCGAAGCCGTCCGCAGGGTTATGGTGGCGGAGCAGAGCCCGGCGCCGCCCATAAGGGCTGCGCTCGGCTCGGCTGTCCGCGGCCGAACCCTGCAAGGTAGGCCGCGAATGGGCGGCCCTGTCCGTGTAATGGCAGACTGGAAATGAAATAGGGTTTTAAGATAATTAAAAATAATATTTGATATTCTTTATTTATCCTGTGTAAAATACACAGAATGTAATAAATGTGTATTTGGGAATAGATACAGATCTGGTACATAAGGATTTATTTATAATATAACTTATATATATATATATATTAGTATATTGTTTTGTATTAATAAGTTAGTGAAATTTTGTAGATAGGAAAATAATTATTGATTTATATTAAAATTTGTATGAGAAAATTAGAAATTTAGAAGTATAAGGAAATGATTTATATATATATATTTATTTATGAAAATTTGGAAAGTTGATTATATGAAAAGTTATTGATTTGAAATGGATCTTTTAATTTAAACTATTTTTGGATATGTTGTTTCAAGCTGTGACATATGGATTTAGCATATCCAAAAGATAGGTGAGTTTTGCTTAAAATTGTTTTTTTTTTTTTTTTTGTAATTGGGCAAATTGGGGAAAATCTCTATTGATCAAGTCTTCCAGATCAACTAGTAAAATTTGGGAATTGTGCTTGTTAAGTTTAAATTTCTTGTGCAGTCTAGGGGTGTGTACATGATTTTTTTGCTTGGTGTTCAACACCTGTGTTATGATCATTGTTTGTTGTACATTTGATCATGTTTGGTCTTTTTGGAGATTTTGGTTATATGTACACTTGGTATAGCCTAGAAGGAAAAACATAGATTCCCGTGTTATGTTTAGGGGAGTGGCTAATTGTAAGGGCCGACACACAAAGTGGTGTCAGGGTAACTTACAATTAGTTAACTAAGTCAGTGATAATTAAATGACATTGTAGATTAGAATTAAAAAAAAACTCTTAACAAGTTATGCATGCCTCGTTTATGACTCATAAGCTACTACAGTTATGAGTATAAGTCGAGAAAGCCTAGAATGGCAAATCGATGTCTCGTTTCCTTAAGGGACATTCGATTCTGCAACCGTATGCAATAGGGGCCGAGTTTCGTAAGAGGTTGCCAGGGTAACCCAAGGATTGGGGGCCGAGACCTAGGAAGAAACACCAGGGTAACCATTGCATCATTGTGATGACACTCCACCTAGAATAACAGTTAAACCTTGTGTTGTGTTTAAAATCAATTGTCAAATCTGGAAGCAATGTAACCAATAGTGTGTATGTACTAGTGTCTAGGGTTAGTAGATTTGGTCTAGGTAGCCTTATTACTATCTCCTAGCACGAGGGGTGGACCTACGGGTACCACATGGTTGGGTGGAACGTGCACCTTACTCTGTTGGGTCCTCAGTTTGTTCGTTGCATTGAGAGCTTCATGGATGGAGAACTCGCACATGGATTCCTTTTCTACTTTCATCATCGTATATTGTGAACTTGTAATGTAAAAATATCCCTCAATTGTATAAGAGGTGATCAATGTAATTGTAAATTGTATCTATTATTTGAACTACCTCATCAGATGGATGAGCAATGTAATATCTTATCAATGCAATGTATGGAAAAATGTTTGTATTTAAATATATCTTGAATGTAAATTTATTATTATGCAATGTTTACTTTATGTTATGATTTATAAGTGCAATGCGAAATACTTAGTCACTTAAGGAAAACTCAAAGTAGTGTAACGTCGTTTAACCTAAGAATGTATTCAACTAGTTAACATAATATTAATACTATAAAAAAAAATTATTACACTTTTATATCACTTTTGCAACATTCTTAGGTTATTTAGACGGGGCATTATAGTATTTCTAAATGCAAGTGTAAATGCAAAGAGCATATGTTTTTGTAGTGTTATAGATACAACATATCCATAAATTAATGTAATTGAAATTCTAAAGTCTTCAACACATATAATATGAAATCAATGAAAATATTAAACTAAATGAGAAATAAATGAAAACAATAAATGCATATGTATGTGTATTTGTAAATGCAAGTGTAAAATAAATAAGAATAATGAAAATTATACAAGAATACAAGAAAAGGTCTCCTCCCTTCTTGGTAGTGATAACCTCCTCGACACAGAACCCTTAAAAATTATGAATAGAGGAATATACTCTTTGAAGAACTCAAAGTTGATTCTCTCCTACCTAGTGCAATTAGTCATTTTATCCTTACAAATATTTATAGTGATTACTAGAGGCACATAGACCAATTGTTCATAATAGAAGAATTTGATCATACTTTTCCAATGATGGCATTATGAGAAAACCTTAAGTTAAATGAATAATTCCTAGCTAAGTTCTTTAAATCATGTCCAACCATATAAGAGAAGACCGCTACTATGTGTACCTAGATACCATGGAGAAAGGGTAGTCTTTGGGCTCTTTCATCAATCATCCTACCTTAAAACATACCAAAAGTCTCCTAGCAATTAGACATAAGAAGATTTAATATGACTTAAAAAAAATTTATTGCCAAAGCATAAACTTATGATGGCTTATCCAGGCCTAGTACACACTCCCTCCTCATTAACCACTTAGACATATGGAAATTAAATGTAAATTTGCTGCTATTTTTAGTCATGTAGGGAAATTCAGGAAGAGAAGAGGAAAGTGAGACATGTAGTATGTCTAAAAGATGGAGATCAACTAGAGGTCAAAAGATTAGAAGAAAATTCCATAAACGGATGGAATTTTTAATTGCTAAAGGGGGGTCATGTTCTTATGATGATGAGAGCATAGGCGATGTCGAGGTGCCCTTGAGGTGCAAACATCTATGGAAACAATGGGTACCCAAGGAACTTCCTCCAATAAACACTAATTTTTGTGTCAATGAGAGGATATATCGCATAGCAACATTATCATTACATGGTTTGGGCTTATTTTGCATGAATGACATAAAGTTCTATTATGACAAAGTTACTGAATTGATGGACTACGTTGGACCCTGTTACAGTTACAAAGATTGGATGCAACTGGTTCGATATACATGAAGTATGCATAGGTATGCACTATCAACAAGTTATATACAACTAAAAGATAAGGATAAAAATAAAGGAATGGCTATGTACATTGATGGAAGGCCAAAAGCATCAAGGAATATTGCAGGGTTTATAAATAGTACATGAACTGGGTCAACAAATAAGCAACCCAATTGCATATTCGAGGCATGCAAGGGAAACTATGTATTCGTATGTACGATAAAATCAATAACTACAGGGGAAGAGTTGCTAATCGATTACAATTTGAATCACTTAGTTACAAACACAATTACTATGGGGGTGGTATGTACTATGTACCATTTTACCCAACCTCCAATTAATGACTCGATTATACCATTTTATTCTTGTGTTTTTTCGTAAGTCTATTGGTTTCATTTCGATAATATTTTTTATATTTAATTTTTGTCACAGGGGGACATTGATTGTACAGAGAAGGCTCTAGCCCAGAGCATAGATCACGATGTATCTTTAGGCACTTCTACCTGACAGGTTTACTTCATTGTAATTGTACAAATTAGATACGAGCAAAAAATTTTATTATTATGTTTTTTTCATAAGTTTTTTGGGTTAATTTTGATAATGTTTTTAATATTCTTGTTGTAGTTGATTGATCGAGGAAAGGAACCAGCAGTAGAGGAGAGCATCCATAGTGAGGTGCAGTCAATATTTTATGATGATGACATCGCTTATTCAACAAACCCTCTCGATACGATAAAGAAGATCCAAAAAAATGCAATGAAGAAATGGTTAAGTTGTTGTTCATAGTGCCTCAAATAGATGAGATTAGAGAGAGGGTTAAAATATTGACTGAGAGATTGCAAAACTTGCAAGTAAGCTATCATGAGATCTTTAATTATAACATAAGTCATTCATGGTTTTATATTTTATATTCCTTTATGTCATGAACTAAAATATGTGTTGTTTTTACAGGGTTATTTTCCTCCTCATGATGCTCTTGGCCGTGATTAGGGTATTGCAAGTGCTGCCCAAGGAGTAAGGGCTGGTACAAGTGTCCATTATTATCTTCCTACGCATACATCACATCATATGACCCCATCATCGGTGCCTATATTTTCGTATGAAATTTCGGCAACACATACCATGCAGGCATTTGTTAATGCAACCTCTGGCAGTGAACACATACCAGAACATGTGTTAGGACTTGTACCTGGGGATGCAGAGGCCACTAGTATTAGTGATGTTTTAGCAACATTTCCTAGATCTTCACGTATTACTAGTGCGGGAACATTGTTGGTTACACTTGTGGTGACCAAGGATTTCATTCTCATAAAGATAGAGAAGGTCCTAGGAACATTAAAATGTTTCAATTATTATTATATATAATAAAATTGAAATTTACTTATTGATGTCTCTTTTTAGACTATTGATCCCATCATCATTTTGCAGGAAATGATGTTTTTTATAAACATCTAAGTGATATGACATTGGAGCTCTTCGGGCCCACCATACGTACACGGTGGAATGCCCAAAATCAAGATTTAAAAGATGAGCTCATTAACCATTTAGTTGTGCTATTCGGTGATAAAACATTCAATTGAACCAAGGTCCTTAAGAAAGGTGCTACCTATCTAAAGTATGTGAGGGACCAACATAGGTCATATTTAGGGCGGGTACATGAAGTTGGTCACACTTTTGTGGCCAAATGGGAAAAAAATGGGGAAACACATAACGCGCTCACGTTATAACGCAAGCGCGTTATGTGCTTTTAAAAGAAAAAAAAGAAGTGAAATGTGTATCATTTGCTTTTCACTGTTTCTTAGCTCTGCCCACAGCCAAAAACCCTCAATTTCGCGCTCGCGTTCTAGGAGGAAGGAATTGTGCAAATTTCATCAAGAATAGTTGGATTTTGTCTACAAATATGGCGCCACAACGATGAAGAGATGTAGGAGGTAAGTATTGTTTACTATTTGTTTTGAATTTTTTAGTTTGAACTCGATTTTGTTTGTTTTAGGTTATATTTGATTGTTTTTTTTTAAATCTGTAGGAAATCCTGCAAATTCTCAACAAGAAGAGGAGGTAAATCCTCAACAGCAAAATCCTCAACAGCAAAATCCTCAACAAAATCAACGTCAACAACAAAATCAACCTCCCCCACCATTCTCTCAATTCCCTCCTGGGACTCAAGAAAATTTGAGGAGTGAAATTGAGAACAATAGAAAACAACTTGAGGATCTTATCAGTAGGTTGAGTGATCCAAATGCTTCAACCACAGAAAGAATGCTTCTAGCAAATTCATTGAAAGACATGTTAAAAAATGTAGATGTAATCACCCAACAAATATCTGGATGGAAAGATAGGAGGCAGACAATTAGGGCATATTATGCAGACAAATTATCATATAAACAAGTAAAAGATTTAAAAATTACTAAAGGTGATTTGTGCTCTCTATTCACTAACCCTAAAAAAAATCAAAATCTTACCCTTAATGCAAAGAGGTTTCCCATTCATTGGTGCCACCACCAAGAGATTAAGAACCGTTTTTATGAAAGATGGTATATGGTCTTTGATTACCCACCATGCAATAATTGTGAAGTCCCCCAATATTTTCTTAGGAAACTATACAGTGAGTTTTTATTGAACCAAATCCTAAATTATTTTTTATATGAGGGAGTTCCAGGGGAGAGTTGGGGGGTCAGCTCAGGATAGGCTTGGTGCATAGCCGGATCCTAGGTGGCAAGGGAGGCGTACTCTCGCTAGGCCGCCTAGTGTGTAGATTGTGATGCCTACCATTGTGAAGGAGAGTGCTGACATAGAGACATTGTAGGTGATCACAACTTTGACCTAGAGTGTCATCCATCACACTAGCCCTATTGTACAGTGCCATCCAGGGGAGTCTTCAGGTGGTGGCCTTCAAACCCATGTGTGTCAATCTTGTGGGGTGACTTGTTCGTATGACCCTACCGACACTCAAGAGGGTGCTACGTAGGATCCATATGCTACTATGCAGCTTGATCTGTATGCATATACGAGGATGGAGAGGACGGCTGACATTTTGCATGATGCATATGGCATTGACACTCAGGTAAAATTCAACATGTTCATTGAATTTAATTTATTAAATTTTGATTGTGAAATACTAGATTAACTAATTTAGTTTTATTGTTTTAATAAAATTGCAGGGTCATAGTGTAGAGACTGGATACACCAGTCATCTACCTACTTATTTTTGCAGTACACCTATCGGTGGGGTATGTAAAGTTAGTAAACAATTATAAATTTATTACATGTGTTAATAGCATTGTTTTACGAATGGTATTTTAATATGTGATTTTGGATGTTGAACAGGGTATTGTTGGAGGTTTCAAGGAAACACCTCTGAGTGCCAATAGATTTGATCAAATGTTTAGGGAGGTAATATAGAATTTAAAGAGAACTTAAGTAATGAATTCTAAGTTTAATAGATTTGTGTAGTTTATATTTATATTGTTGACCTTATGTTGCATTACACAGATCATTCAAAATCAAAGCATTTTAACTTCAAATTTGATAACTAATAATCATAATTATATCTATTTAATACTTGTAATCAAAATTTTGTTCATTAGATCTCATACATTATAAGTCATCACATGGATCGCTATTGTAACTTTTTTGTGATTGAATAATTTTTTGTTTTATTTTCAGATGTTGGTGATAGAAACACCGCCAAACATTACGAGGGCAATGGATATTGGTGTTTCCTCCACTATAAAATCCTCGATGGCTCTGATAGGGGAGGTATGAGGCAAATTACTAAATTTCAATTTACATTCATTGTTATAGATGAACTAGTTCTAGTGAAAAATCAAACCATTATTGATTCATAGTTTAATTAGGTATTTGGATGGGTTTATACAAGGTGTTACCCAAATATTTTTAGTCAAGGGAAGTGATCATGAGATGGCCGTGAGAGTGATTATTTTTGTTAAATATATTAATTTTATAATGTAATTTCTATATATTAATAGACTACTTCTTATTTATGCTTGGGTTCAAGTATCACCCGGAAGCTAAACACTAGGAGGTAGTAGGAGCACTCCTGAGCACAGAGAAATGGTGATAGACTTATCACCATGGATCGCCAACAAAGGAAAGAAAATTGTATTTGAATTCGACATGGAAAGTGAATTTTACAGATGCACAAAGCCTTTGTTGTATGCCTACATGTAATTTTATTTGCATATTTTTTATTGGATATATTTGACATTAGTTCCTATATGGAGATTCATAAGTAGCCCTATATGGCTATTTTGTAACTATATTTTATACTTATGTCAACATATATTGATGTATGCGTACATGGCTATTTACTTAATACAAATCTTTTTTATCGATGGTGTCCATATTTTCATTATAAATTCATGGTTCAATAGATATGAGTTATGTGTATTCAAGTGTATACTTTTTGACTTACATGTGAACATCGAAAAGTGTGAAAATTTATGTGTTTGGAGAATCAAATGTAAAGCCAATTTTGCAGTCGAGGTTCTTGCATACTCACGATCTTATGGACTTATTCCTTCCCTAGCACATATTGTGAATATTTCTCATTTGGTCTGAGAGACAAATTCATATTTTGAACCACTCATAGCAAAGAGATTTACAATAAGACTTTAGAATTGGAACCTTCTCCATACTTCTCTTGTCTAGACCATAAAAAGGATTGAAAATTCTTAATTTGATGCAATGATAGTCGTGAGATGAGAATTTATATAACCATGACTATTTTGAAACTTAGCATCTAATACTGCATCAACAAGAACTTAAGAAGTGTTGCATAAGAGTGTTAGGTTTGATAGGCCTTCTCTTCCCTAAGGGAGGAGAGCCTGCATCTTGAATTTTGAACAAAATTTTAAGAAGCAAAAATTTTACCTAAAAGCTTCAAACCTAGATGACATATTGGCTAAGTCTATCTTGAAAATTATCAGTGCATTCAAACTCTAAAGGAGATTCTCCCTGAAAAGCAAACTTTACCCTTTTTCCCAGGGAAGAAATTACCGCTTAAGTTGCATGTAGTTTATCTTATTTCTTTCTCCACGGTTCGGTCAAATGTTCCTTGGCTGGGGATAGCTCCATTCAAACCAAGGACACCCAAAAAAGAAATCAGCTATGAGATTCTTCTCTGATCTAGAAAGAAAAAGGGTTTGGCTATTTCACAATGTAAATAATTATGTAACACTGTTTTCTTGTTTTCCTTCCACACAGAAAAATGTTCACACTTTTTAGATTGATCAATGATCAATAATGGTTGATTGTAAACACTTGACATTTTTATGTTTGAACTTTAATTTATAATTTTGGATCATGACATTTGAGTAGATCACTAATATTTTAATATTTCACTATGAAAGTGGTGGTGTATTTTTGCTATGTTATTTGATTATTAATATGGTGGTGTATTTTGAACTTGATTACTGCTGCAAATATGTATATATTTTTGATTTTTATATGTTTTTGTATGACCAAACCCAAAATGAACCCAACCCCCAATTTTTTTTTTCCCGAACCGGTGAACCGGGTTCTCGAACCTGATCCCGAACCCAAAACTGAACCGGTAACTTAGTAAAAATAGAATTTTGTAGTTTATATTCATAACGTTGATTACATTACATTGCACATCTTTCAAACTAAAAGCATTGCTTCATGTTTCATAACTAATAACTAGATGCTGATAGATGAAAAAATTTCAATTAAAATATAGTTTTTACAAAGTCAACCTAAGCAGCTATGCAATTACTTCACATTGCATAACAAATAACTAGGAGCAGCTGCCAATTGCATTTTGTTGTCATGGAATTCTATGAGACCACATTTCTTTGAGGCATTTTTTCAAATAGTTCACTTCCTTGTCTATACTACCACATTTTTCATACATTTCTACCAAAGCATTTTGTCAAATAGTTAAAGTGTTGCCTTGTTGCTATGTTTGAAAGCCTAAAACAAGTGCTTTCGAACAAGCTATGGATGCTTGGGAAAAATCTATCAAAAGGGTGCTGTCATAATAGTGGTTTACAATTCCTGAGAGGAACGAATTTGAGCTGAAATCACATATTTTTAGAAAATATAATGATTTAAGCCTTAAAAAGTTTCATTTTAAGGATTCCAATTGAAGAGGGTTTGATCAAATCACCTTAGATCAAGCCCTTAGGATAGAACCTAAACTAGTTTTAAACCATACCTATAAATGCATCTCCTTTACACCTATCAAAATGCTGATAAAAAATCACTTTTGATTTAGCTTTTGGGGGATCAAATGAATTCATGTAAAATTTATTTCAAATGATTATGGTATTCCTCAGAACAAGCTATCCAATGAATATAATTTTAATATATTTTGGTTTTGCTATGTATTTGTTTTTTAAGTTTTATTAAACATAGGTTTTTCATCAAAAATGAATTTTTTTGTTCTTCACATGCGGAAAAAATAGAAGATTATCAAAAAAAACATATATATATATGAGTGCACCAAATATTGAAGTCCTTGATCCAACAAAAAATTAAATTTTGACATATACAAAAAAGTTCTGGCGTTATCACGATTATGTATTATGCGAATTGTAATTTGTTTGACTTTGAAACTTGATTAAAGGAAAAAATATTCAATAAAAACTATCTAGCAAGTGGAAGCACTGAATATGAGTGTTATAAATCTAAATTTGAAGAATTAGAATTTTATCCTTCATGGAAAAAAAAGTTGCTTATGCATTATCACGATTAGTATTGTCACTTTTTAAAATGTTGTTTTTCTAGAAAAAAAAAATCTATTTCGTGGGAGATGGAAAAAGAGTGCACAATTTTATTCCAAAAATTTTGAAAAAAAATATTTTTTAGAATCTATAGAAAAAAATTTGATGAGACTCTAGTTTGTACCATCTTCAAATTCCTGACAGTTTAGCCGCTATAGGTGCCCGAATGTGAAGATTTAGTTAAAAATAATAATTTCAGTGTCCGGTTTGGCCAAAAATTGTAAACCACTATTATGGGATCACCCAAAAGAATAATAGTAAGCAATATCATAGACAAGGCAGTGAACTCTTTGAAAAAATGCCTCAAAGAAATGAGGTCTTATGACCTGATGGAATGCCATGACAATCAAATGCTTTTGATTGTCATGGAATTCCATCACCATGAGACCTCATTTCTTTGAGGTATTTTTTCAAAGAGTTCACTTCCTTGTCTATGCTAACACATTTTTCATACATGTCTATCAAAGCATTTAGCCAAATATTTCATTTCCTTGCTGCTATGGCTAAAAGCCTAAAACAGGTGCTTTTGAACAAGCTATGGATGCTTAGAAAAAATATATCATAGCATAATAGTAAACAATAGCATAGAGAAGGGAATGAACTATTTGAAAAAAATGCCTCAAAGAAATATGGTGGTGCAGGAGCACCCATAGGTCAACTCATAGGCTATCTAGGACAGTTTTGTCTAGAACAACTAAACAAGAAAATTTAGTTCAGTTGAATGTAAGAATTAATGGAATTTTAGATTGGATGTTGATCATCTGATGAAGGTCAAGTTGACCAATTATTAGGCATAAGGTTTTTGCTAGTAAGGTTTTAACCTTTTAGGATTTTTAGGAAGTTGCTTTTCAATTTTT
>VDFB02145006.1:0-13006 GCA_007258455.2 Sequoia sempervirens
GGCGGGTGTCTCTGTCGCAGAAGTGGATGTGAGAGTGGCCGGATCGATGTATGATGTGGATGGGCCTTCATCATTTTTCGGCACTTGGGGGATTTTGTAATATTTGGCTTCAAGGTTCTTGCAGTATGAAAACGGCTCAGGATCTCCATGGATAGTGATCTCTTGTCCATTATGTGTGAATTTCACACATTGGTGGAAGGTTGATGCTACGACTTTCATTGCATGGATCCATGGGCGTCCCAGGAGAATGTTCTATGGTAAGTCGAGGTCTAGAACCTGACAGGTGGTTTCCATAAGTGTTGGCCCTACTTGGATAGGGAGCTTAATTGTGCCCTGTGACACTCTTTCTTGGTCATCATATGCTCTGATTGTTATGCCCTTTCCTTTGTCAATGGAATCTTCTGATATCTTTAACTGCTTGATGAGGCTAAAAGAACAAATGTTTAAACCTGCACCTCCATCCACCAGGACCCTTTTGATTTTGCTTTTGTTCACAATGACCTCCAAGTGAAGTGCACGATTGTGAGATGGTTGGGCGGGAAAGTCTTGGTCAGAAAATGTAAGGAGGTTAGGCATTATGATGTTTCCGACCATAGCTTGGGGTGTTCTTATCAAGATGCCGAGATTGGATGAGGCCTAATGCTTCTTAGGGATCTTTTATATGGAGCGATGACTGTTTTAACAACTCCATGTGATGGAGATGTGTCTTGGTGTTCTCTTGAGTTGGTCCTCTGACATTGTGTGCTTCTCTGGAGGCGACTCTTGATGGAAGACTCTATTGGGTTGGGATGATCCTGCGATGGTGACTTTTCCGCCCTCTTGTGGTGACTCCCACAGTCTTGAAGCATGTGACCCTTGATGAGTGATTACCATGCAATTTTTCATTGAGTTGACTCTTGGTTTTAGGTATACATGATTTACTTCCTTTTTATTTTATCCTTATTTATTCCCTTTGTTGCCATGATTGACTCAGTTCGTGTAGATCTTAAGATCCTGATTCCCAGTAGGTGCTTCCACATTTATGATTCTTTTGTCGATGAGATCTTGAATGATGTTCTTGAGTCTCATACAGTTATTTGTGGTGTGGCCTTTGATCTTGTGGAACTCACATAGTTGATTTTCATTGTACCAAGGAGGTTTGACATCAGGTTCTTGATAATTCTCAAGCGTGGGAGCTTGGATGAGTTTTTCGTCGATTAGCTTTTCGTGTCTTCCGATTGGTTCCCCAAAGTAGTGTTTTCGTTTTGGAGTATGTTTTGCGTTGAGGTGGTCCTCTTTGGTCGTTGATGTTATTGATGGTGGGATTATTGTTGGGTTGATATGTTGTGTGACGAGTGTTTTGGCGTTGTGGTTGGGTTTGCGGTGCGGGTGTATTTTGGCGTGGACCACTAATGACCACCTTGGCATCGACGACGCCATCATTAGTGATGTTCTTGTTTCTCGCCCATGTACAAGGTTTATCATTGTAATTTGAGGGTGGGTGATTGTTTTGTGGTTCATGATATGATGTTGATTCGATGGGTTGGGTTGCAAGGGCTCTTTCGATGCTAAGCGCCTTGGAGATCAATTGATCGTAGGTGGTGATTCCCTGAACCTTGAGGTGGAATGATAGACGACTTTCAAGATTGGCTATGATTGTGCAGACTTGTTGTTCTTCTGGCATGGTCCATTTGCTCCGATTGGCCTTGGATCGCCATCATTGAAGGAATGAAGCGAAAGATTCATTCTTTCCTTGTTTCAGAGCGTAGAGTTCTTCGAGACTAACATCCATTGTAATGTTACATGCGTAGTTTCTAATGAATGCGTCTCTAATTTCTTCGAATGTCCTAATGCCTGAAGGTAAGCGAGAGAACCATTCTATGGCATTTCACCTTAAGCTCCCTAGGAATGATGTTAAATGGAGATAAATTATATCGTCGTATACAACCTCCATACAATGAACACGGAATTCCAATCTTGATCTTGGGGTTTCAGATCCCTCGATATTTGTCAAATTTAGGGATCTCAAATCCCTTAGGGAATGGTTTCATGTCTAGGCTCCTATCAAATGGATAGGGACACAAGTTGCTTTGCGTTTTGGTTGTTCGCCCTGATTGAAGATCGAGTACTTGTTGTGTGAGCAACTTGAATTGTGTCGTCATATCATTCTGAGGATCAGGGGGTGGGATGAATGTGTTTTGGGGTGTTGCAATCGTGGTTTGGATGGATGAGTTGGTGTGGATGGATGGGTTGGTTTGGATGGATGGGTTGGTTTGTGCGTTGTTCACTGGTATTGGTATGTTGTAGCGAGCGAAGTAGGCTTCTACTTGCTTTTGGATGAACAATGCTTATTTGTTGCTCTTGTTGTTATTCGCTAGGATTTTTGCTTGTTGTTGCACTTGTTCTTTGTTCTTTCTTAACTTGTTGTTACTAAATTTGTTCTTTAGCTTATTTATTTGATACGCTTGTTCTTGATCCCTGGCAGCTTACCTTGTTGTTGAAACATGGTCTTTGCTTCTTAACGCTCTTGGTATTACTTAATGCTTGCTGATATATATAGCACCATTGCGCTGCTTATTACAAGAAGTTATTAACATGCTTGTGCTTGTGCTTGAGCTTGGGCTTGTCTTAAGGCTAGCAGCTTGAGCTTGATATGGGCTTGCGCTTGTGCGGTTTGTTGTTGCAACAAAAGTTGTGCTTGAGCGACTCTTTGTGCTTGCAATGCTTGTGCGGCTTGGGCGGCTTGTTGTTGTTGTTGTTGCAATAAAGCTTTGGCTTGTTGTGCTTGTTGTGCTTGTAATGTAGCTTGTGTGGTTTTGGCAGCTTGCGCAGCTTGAGCGGCTTGTTGCACAGCTTTTTGTTTTTTCACTTGTTGATAGCCTCTTTGGAAAGCAGCTTGCAATGTTGCGTCGAATTGGTTTGATGTGGTGAATGTTGGTGGCGGTGGGGGTGGTGGTGGATTTGGAATGGCGTTTGTGGTGGTGGTGAATGATGATGTTGTGTTGATCATTTGGTTGGTAGATGGTGTTGTCATGTTGATTGCGTGATTGGTGGATGGTGTTGTTGGCGTGGTAAGTGGCGTCGTTGATGTGATTAGCCCTTGAGAGACCATGTTTTGCAATGTTGTGGGGGTGTTTGATGATGTTGCCATTGCTTGCGTGTTTGTCATTTGTGATGTCAACAATAAGTTTTGAGCGTTTGGCAAAATGTTTTGATTCATGGTTGGGATAGCGGTTTGATTGATGCTTGGTAGGGGAGGCAACCCCAAGCCAAGGAGGGATGTGGATGATAATGATAGTGGTGGGATAGGTGGAAATGTGAGGGGGGTGAATCCTTGCGAGAGCGTTGTGGTGTTAAAAATGCCCCCTGGTCCGAATATGTCTCCCTCTTTTTGTGAATTCGTGAGAAGAGGTGTTTGTGATGCTCCATGAAATGATGTTGATGATAGGTCATAATGTAAATTGAGAGGAACATTTTGGTGTAATGAACTTTGGAGGGTGTTTTGTTCCACTGTGGTGTTTGCGTCCAAGTTTTGGTTATTCACAAGGGGATGTGATTGAAGTTCATTGAGAAATGTGTTTCCCTTGTTGACATTTGGTTGAGTTGGAGCAATCGATGTCGTGATTTTTGGAATGTTTTGTGTGACGTTTTGGGATGGAGGTGTAGATGAAATGGGGATGGTGGATGAGATTGGTGGAAAAGATGTCTCCACTATAGTGCTCATATCAAAATCTGAAGGCAACTTGGCCCCTTGCTTTGCTAGTTCAAGCATGTACAACGAAGGGTTAAGTCTCATCATGATGTTGATGATTCTATGGTTATCTGGATTTTGGAGCATGTCAGTTATTTCTTCGCGAGACATTCCAAAGGTGAGGTCTTCCCCTTGATTTTCTTCTTGTGGGTTTTGTGATGATGAGGGGACCAATGGATTGCTTGATTCTGCAAGATTCATTTCTGCGTTTGTTTGGCTAAGGTCACTTGAAGCGGGAGTTTCTTTGTGGGCTTCCATACTCTTCTTGTATTGAGATCTCGTTTGAACCATAAAACAAGGATCAATCTTCGGAAATATGGGAGATGAATCTCTTGATTCCTTGGATTTAATCCCTATTTTATGTCCCAAAGTGAAAGTTTTAGGATGCTTTTAGGATCAAATGTGATGACGATATGATGGTGATGTTCAAAGATGGATGTTATGGATGTTTTGACTTTTGATATATCTTGAATGAAATACTAGGCTTTGGATTTTTTGATTGGTTTGATGTTTTGGATTTTGAGATTTTGTCCTTGATCTTGATTTGGATTTTGATTTTGGATTTTGAACAAAAGGAACCCTAAGATGTTTGATAATGATCTAAAGGATAGTTGTGTTCAAAGGATGATGATTTGGATATGTGTGAGGAGAAGGATGCATCTACCCACACCTACCCAAATAGGATGATTGTTTTACTAAGTATATGAGAAGGTTTCATCTACATACACTAAGCTAGACAAGATGATTTGGATGACTTTGACTAAAGATATGTAAAAGGATGCATTCACACACTCCTAGCCAAAGGTGTTTTTGATAAATGTTTTCAAGGACTTGATCTCAATGAGTTTGAATGATTGCTTGATTTTGTCATAAAGCCTAGCATTTCAAGGATGATTTCAAGGTTTTTCAAAAGATGACTTGTGAGATGAATGTTTGGATGTTTTTGAAAGATGGATGAAAAGAGGTTTGATTTTGTTTTGATCCCTAGATGAACCTAAAAAAGACCACTTTGTACTTTCCAAGACCTAGGTATTGAAGAGCATGCATATGCTTCCTAAAGACCTTTGTTAACCAAGGAATGATTTGAACATTTTGGATTTCCAATCAATGATTTTTGCTTTTGGGATTTGGAGTCTTCAACACACATGAAAGTTCATTTTGCTTAGTCTTTGCTTAATGGATTTATTTTACCAAAAAACACTCTCTTTGATTAAAGTTTCAAACTAAGATGTACCAATGTCTTAATTTCTTTAAACCCCACAAGATATTTGATGTGGAAATTCAACGAACTTAAGGCAAGGGTTTTCCTATTGTTTACTCAAAAAGACAAATTGAGATATAATCCAATGCTTAGGAACCTCTACGAATGTGAATCCGCAGGGAAAGCAGTAACATATGGATTGAGTCAATGATATTTGTCTTAAAGAGGGTTTGAAATTTTGATAACCATGTTGAATGTTTGTTTGCAAAATGTTTTCGAATACCTGCTTTGTGTTTCAAAGAATAATTACAAGCCCTATGGATGTGATAGACAATGTTTTGTTGAGTCCCCTTGGACAAGTCATTCATACTTTTAGCGGATGGTTAGATAGCCATTTACTGGCTCCCTCACGGCACTCCTTATCTGGGGCGTAAGCATCAACACCCATGAAACTCCCATGGCATGCTTTCCATCTCTACTAAAAGCAGTAAAATTGTGGTGGCTTGAGCGGCCGTTCTTGCATAACAAGCCAGTTAAGGATTTTGGCAAATTCCTAACACATAGGTTCTATTAAGGACTTTCCGTTAGTAGGAGTTGACCCAGCGTGGCAAGAGTCCCCTTCGGATCCATCTTGGCCGAACCCAATGGCGTGATTATGGCGTTTAGCAAAATCCTCATTTTATATCCATTTTGGAAATACTCTTGGCTTTAGAGTGTTACCGGTTGAGTCGTCGCTTGGGTGAGTACTTTTCCCCAAGGCAGGCCCTCTAAGATAAACAAAAGCGAGCAAGGACACAATCCGTAACTCGATCGATCTTTGATGGCACAAAGAACGAGAATGTACGCGAAAATGCCCCTACTCACACTCGCACAAGATGTTCAATTTTTAAGCCCAAAATGAAGTGTTTTTAAAGCAATAAAATGTATTTTGAGTGTTTCTCTTGCACCCTAGATCGCACGAAGCGCAAGGGGAGAGGATACGCACTCAAAAGACAAAATAACACAATCAAGCACTTGTTCGTTTTAGCCTCAAAGCAATGATGACTTCATTTTAAGCACCAAAATCAAGTGTGAAGTTTGCCTTGTTCAATTTTAAACCAAAACGAAATCTAGTAAGTTTGTTCTAAGGTTCGTTTTAAGCCCTTTGCAATGAAAATGAAATTGTTCGTTTTAGCCCCAATTGAAAACTAATGTTCTAAAACGAAAAGGAAAACAATTTCGTGAAGTGTTGATCAAACACTTAAAGTGTTAAAAAACACATTGTGTTTTCAAAGAAAAGAAAAAATCTTTCCCTCCTTTCGTTTTCGTTTTGTGAAGTAGTTTTGATCAAAGTGTTAAAAAACACATTGTGTTATCAAACAAAAATCCTCCTCCTCTTTTGCTTTGCAAGCTTTTCGCCTTCGTTGTTTTTGTACCTTTGCTTTTCCTTTGTTCGCTTTTGTACCTTGGTTGCCCTTCGTTTGATTTTTTGTACCTATTTCATCACAAATGAAAGTTAGACATATATTGCAAAATGATAGAAACATATACAAGATTTATCAATCATAGGAGGAATCCCTTTAAAGAGGAGTAAAATAACATTGAATTAGTATTTATCATTGATTCAATGATAAAATACAATTTTAATTTACCCGATGATAAATGTCAAGAAATTTCTAATTTGCACAAATTCGAAACAATGATAAAAAGTCAAGACACTTTCAATTTATATCTGCTAAAAGACAAAGGGATTCCAAAACTTTTAATCTTTCAGCAGACCAAATCACGCAATGAAGACTAACTCAAGTATATAAAGGCATAATGAAAACAGCTAGTGATGATGATTTGGATAGTGTCTGACAGTAGACAAGAAGAAAAAAAGCAACTGAAAAGGGGACTTCAAGAAAAATGCTTTAGTCAGCTAAATCATAACTTTCTTCACCGAGTTAACTGAAGATTTGAAAAAAAGAAACCCTCCAAACGACATGCTTTGAGCAGTCAAATAAACCACTGACAAACTTGATGATTACGAAATATTTTTGTGGCAGATTGGGCGAAAGCAAATGAAGAGCAAGTGACAATTATTAATGGTGCAATAAAGGCAGATTTGAAAGAAAAAAATATAGTACTGGCTTTGAACAGCTATCCTATCCGTAATCCACCAACTCTGGAACATGCAATAACAAAATGATTTTGAAACAAAGAAAATATTGATATGTTTAAGTGTGCCATACAGATACCTCATGGAACACACCAGTTGAAAGAGGCGGTATTAAATGCCAGTAACTTCTGCTGTTTCAGCAATGAGTACAAAAAAGCTTCATCGAAGTCCCTGGTTTTTCTAAATAATCTTATCCTAGACTCGAAGGGTAGACGCCTAGGCCATCATTGCTCCCGCCCTTGGAAACAATCTAAATTTCCTAAAGAAGATTGTTTGGTCCTACGTGCCCCAATAGCTACATTAAATTCTGCTCTTTAAGATGATATACAGTAAGCAGGACGCGTTGTTTTAATGAGCAGAATACAAGAGGATTTTCAAAGGGGCCCCTTCCATCGTGGTCTTGCTGTCAGTCTTGTCGTATTTAATCTGCTAGGGGAGCAATATGCTTTTAACTGCGTTTTGAAGGCTATGCAGGGAAATGCGCAACCTTTCTTGGAGATTTAATAACGCCTAACCACCCATAGAAACTTTACCAGATGCTTATATTGCCAAGTCATATAGAGCATCTCTGTGGGGTATGGTCTAGAATAACACCAAATCAACTTATTTAATCTACTCTCCTTGGCTGTAGATTCGCATGGACCATGCTCCCAACGTGCATCCTTTGTGCGAGCTTCAACTTTAAATTACTTTAAGATAACAACACAGGCTCTTAGCAGAAAAAAAGTGAGTGATCAACAATCAAATTCTCCAGAGAAGATAGGTAAGCAATCGATATGAAATATGTTAATCCATAATCCAAATCACGCCCTTAGGTTTATAAAAAGGAAAGATCAGATACAAATTTCATATAGTATGGATTTTATATAGAACATAAAAACTTATAATCCCTGTGGTTGCACCCGTTAGTTTATGACAGCACATGATTTTAAGAATACTAACAATGAAGAGATAATATGAAAGAAAAAAAGCTACAGGTCCAAAAAGAAAAAGAATTCTCACATTTTATGCCTATATATAAAAAAAAAGAAATCCCAATGGATTGAACTCAAAACACAACAGAGCAATTTGAACACAAGGGTTATCTGAAAAACTCCCTAGAATACAAATTTTGTAGACTGTCCAAGATTTTTATCAAATTTTAATTGACCTCCTTCTAGCGCCAAATGTGAGTACCTTTAAAAATCTGCAAACACTATGCTCAAACAAAGGTTAGTATCAACAAATCCTTCAAGAATACTCCTATGAAATGCATTGTAAATGTTCCAAAATGCCACAAAAGATAAAGAAAAGCCAAATGCATGATGAAAACATTCAACAAATTACCTATTCCATAGTTGGATTGGTGTCACATGTGCTAGTGACCCTTTCCCAATCCTTGATCAAAGCTCAAATTGAAAATGCTATGAAGATGGTGGAGTGAAATGATGAACAAGATCAAATCTCAAATGAAGAGAGTAACCTTGCATGAAATTGTGAAGATTGTGAAGGATTTGCTTGAGGATGATGCTTGTATTTAAAGATTTTCAAAATGCCAAATGTTGAAGAGGGACCAATGTGGGATAAAAATCAAGCCAATGATAGAAGGACACTTGTCACCATGTGATTGATGGATGTGTGTGCAAGATTTGGGAAGAGTGCCCAAGAGAGGGAAATTTTGAATTCAAATTTGCAATAAATTTTGAGAGGGGGACAAGAAAGAAGAGCAATAAATGCTCTGTTTGACTTGTCATGTTGAGGGAAAATGATTGTTTTAATAAATCAATAAAATTGATTTATTGTGCAAGTGGCTAGGTCTAGATAATGCAAGTGGGATGTGATTAGCATTAGGTTAGGATTAGATGATGATCATGCTGATTAATGCTGATTAGCTGATTTGACTTTCAAGACTTTGATATTCTGATTTATTTAAATCCAGAAAAATGATGGAATATGATTTAGGATTTAATTTAAATGAAGTCCTGATTTATTTAATTAAATGGATGATGCAAGATGAAGGTTGAATGATAATGTTTATTTGATAAATGAGATTATTTAATGAATTGATGAAAGTGATGAATGGTCCTAATGC
The DNA here is from genome assembly GCA_007258455.2 of Sequoia sempervirens. Taxonomy (NCBI): domain Eukaryota; kingdom Viridiplantae; phylum Streptophyta; class Pinopsida; order Cupressales; family Cupressaceae; genus Sequoia; species Sequoia sempervirens. Next base: position 9,143 of record VDFB02145006.1, read on the forward strand.
AACGTCTAGTTCGGTTGATGAATGAACATGATCAAATGCAGAATGTTAATTTTGCATGTCTACAGTTAGTATATAAATATTTTAAAATATTGCAAGTAGGTTGTTCAAAGTTAAAAAGAGGCTTAGTTGAAATTAAATAAAAAATAGTAAATCATCATAAAACAAACTGCAAAATATATGATGCCCTAGAGGAGAGAATCCTCTTCAAAAGGGTATATTTTGGTTTTTGAAAATGAAAAAAAAAAAACAATAGTTGACGTCAACTGAAAACTATCAAATTCAGGTTAGTTTGACTTTAAAATGTTATTACGAGAAAAATATACATCAAAATTTCAATTTTTTTCCATGCCCTAGATATTGAAGTCAGCTATCTGGGAAAAAAATTTAGGAGAAAATGAATTTTTTTTCTATTTGTTTCTTGACGTCAACTGAATGTCACTTTTTCTTAAAATTTTCAGCATAACGAAATTTGCTTTTAAATTGATAAAAATATGTCAAAAAAAATTGAAAAATTATAGGAATAAACTTCAACAAAAGTTCTACATTTTATTAGTTTACATCATTTTGAAATTCAAAACATAAATACCACTTTTATGTAGTTGAAGTTGAGAACTTTTTTCTCATGTTGGTCGATTCCTTTATAAAGGGTGACACATGTTTGTACTTTTACTCGAGCTTTAAGGACACCTTGGTCCAAGTTTCTCTAAAGGTTTTTTCCTAGGACTTTAACAACAATTATAAACAAGTAAGGAGAAAGGGGATCTCCTTGCCTTAAACCTTTACCACAAGAGAAGAAACCTCTAGGGACACCATTTAGTAAAATAAATAATTTAAGTAGTGGTAACACAAGCTATGATTAGTTTTAAAATCCTTCCACCAAAACCAAACTTCTCCAAAATAGCAATGAAAAACTACCAAAAAATCCTATCATAAGCCTTCAAAATGTTTAATTTTAAAACCATACCTGATTTCTTACATAGCTCCATAGAGTGAATATACTCATGGGAAACAATGGAAGCATCAAGGATTTGTCTACCCTTAACAAACCCTTTCTGGTTTGTAGATATTAGCTTACCAAGAACCCCTTTTAGCTTGTTCACAATAATTTTAGAGAAAATTTTATGTATTGTGTTGCATAGACTTATGGACTGTCTATAGTCTTGTAGGGAGGTAGCATCCTCTTTCTTAAGAATCAAAATAATAAAGTTTGCATTGAGTTGTCTTAGCAATCTTCTTGATCTGAAGAAGTCTATGGAAACATTTAAAAGATCAAAATAAATGGCATGAAAAAACACTGGGGGGAAACCATTGGGGTTGAGCTCTTTAAAATATCTAAAGGAAAATAGCACATTTTTGACTTCTTGCAACATGACTATCCTTTATCCCCATCTTTGTAATCACCTTAGGAATAACAATGAGAAGAGTTTCAATCTTAGTGTTAAAATGGATCTGGGCTCCACCATTATCTTTAAAAAAGGAAACAACCTTAGCAACCAATTCATCATCATTTTTTATAGTAACACCATTAGAATTTACTAAAGATCAGATGGTGTTTCTTTTCCTATGCTTCAGATTCGATTGGTGGAAGAACTTATTGTTCCTATCCCCTTCTTGCAACCATTGTATTGAAGATTTTTGTTTCCAGAAAATTTCCTCCTTAGTAACTTTGAACCATTCCTCCCTAAGCTCTCTTTCTCTCCTTGAGGTATCATCATCAACAACTCCATTCTCCATCTTGGATTGAATATCCTTTAAACTAGAAAGGATGGAGCCTTTAGTGTGGACGATATTACCAAAGGATTTTATTCCATCCTTACACACGATCTTGGATCCTTTTTAGTTTTTGAGCTAGGTGAAACATAGGTGTACCCTAGTAGGGAAGATTCTACCACTACTGAATTAGATCCTTAAAATCAAGATGCAAGTTCCACATTATCTCAAATATGAAGATAAAGGGGCCTCTGGGCCTCTACTCCTCCCACCCTGAAAGAAGAGCACTATGGTTTGAAGTAGATCTTGGAAGGGCCTAAAGATGTAGCTTAGATAGAATGTTCCATTCACCTAAGATCAAAACCCTATCCACCTTAACTTGGATGTGGTTATGCCCATGACATTTGTTAGACCAGGTAAACCTAGATCCATTGAGATCCACATCCAAAAGGCCTTGTGCAAAGATAAAATCATCAAAATATAGCATATTACTTGAATAGTCAAATACAAGCCCCCTGTTTGTTAGAGGATATAGAGGGGTGTTAAATCTCCAACCAACATCTAATGCATCTTTTGGTTATTTGACATGAGCATAGATAATGAGTTCTAGAGATGAACTATAGCTGCTCTAGAGTTAGGGGCACGGATATTAAGAAGATTCCACTTAAGGTCTCATTCCTTCCATCTTCCATGATGGTTTCTAAGATTTTTTTTATTGTAGTACCCGTTCCTTTAATTCTTGTAGGGTTTCGTAAGGTAGCAAGGTCACCAAAGGAACCCTTTGTATTTCTTATACAAAACTCCACCATCGGCCATATATTTTTAACAATATTTTCAAAAGTGTCATGTCGCATTTTAGTTTCTTGGATAAGGACAACATCCACTTTCATATCCATAATAGAAAATTCAACAATATGTTGTTTCAATGTGCTATTCAACCCCCATGCATTCTAGGACATTATCTTCATTGAGTAATAGACAAGGAAGTTAATACTCGCCATATATTGATTGGGAGAGGACTAGCCTCCCCAAGACTAATGTTTAGTTTTCTTTTGGCTCAACAGACCCTCTAGGGTCCTCTATTTTCTTGAAGCCACCTCTCAAGAAACCTCTCTAGATCTAGTGTCACTTTGGAAAAGTCTCCCTTGCTTCTGTTCACTCCCCTTGTTCGCTTTCTTTTTCTTTTTTGGTTTTCTTTTTACCTAAGTCCAGTCTTCTTCCAAACCCTCCTTCATAGAGCATTGTAAGGATATAGGGTACTCCATATCCCTGAACCCCAATAATGCAAGAGAATCATGTATACTCTTGTTGTGGTTTTCCTGATGTACGACTTCTTCCACACCCAAAGAAACACAAAAACCATTTATGGCACTCATCTTTGAGGCCTTTGGGGGAAGGGAGGCAAGTCCAAAACATAGTTAATGGTTTCTTCAAAATTCACTTCATTATGTTGGGCCTAAGGAAGATACTCCTTAGAGGAAGTGATTCCTGTCCTAGCTTATTTTATCCATTATTAGCATCATGTTGTATCTTTGGTTCTAGCCCAACTGAGAGGCTAGCTTGGGGTAACCTTGACTCCACATTCCCATTCATGTAGAGGCCATCCCCATTGGGGGAGGGAGAACAACCTTAGAAATTACTTTATCTTTTTTTGTAAGCTACTTTTTTTAGGAATTGCTAAGATGACCAAACTTCCTACAAAGTTGACACAAAATACCAGCATTTTCATACTCTATAGCTTGATTCCATATTCTAAACCTTGATTTTATGGTTATCAAAGAAGGCAGGACTTTGTTAACTACAACATTCACACATATTCTAGCAAAAACTAGCCTTGATTTTTTAACAATAACTTTATCTGTAGCTAAAAGACTCCCAAAAGAGTTAGCAATTCCTTGGTAAAATTTTTGGTTCTAGAAATCTAGAGGGAGCCTTGAAAGCTGGATCCAAGTAGGGGAAATCAAGCCAAGATTTACAGAGGCCCATCAAAGCCATACTTCCACTTGCAAAGGGAAAGACACTTCTTGAAATTTTTATCCAAAGCCCATGGGCCTCTAGTGGGAGTCAATCAAATCTTCATGATTCACAAAACTAAAGAGAAACAAACCATTGGACATGGTGCTAATGCCACATCACCTTTAAGTTTCCAATTTG
>VDFB02145008.1:0-40791 GCA_007258455.2 Sequoia sempervirens
CGTTCACCATAACATGCTAATATTCCCTGCCCTTTCAAATCATCATCTCGCATGTGAGGAAACATGCCCAAATTTAGGTTGGGGGGGAGGAAAAAGATTTGAATATTTTTCCTACATGTCAGTCCATGTTGGTCTACATCAGCAAAATTTAAATCGAGCTGATTTGAAATCTAAGTGAGAGGATGGATTGCATGTGTGAAGTGACACCAACTGTTTCCGCCATTTCTCTCCATAATAGTTTCCTTTATTATTCCTTCCTTGCTATTATTGACCCTGTCATATCTCAAGTTGCAAACAAAAGGTAAATTAGAAAGGGAAAATTTAGTTGACATTGGCATTGGAAAGTTAACAAGTGTTGCAGAAAGGTGAATTTGGTTCAGACGAGAATTGCAGGAAGGAAACCATAGAATGTTGTTTGACTACAGACAATGGGAGGTGGGTTAATTCAAAATGAAACCATGATGCATGTTGTATTACTATAGGATACAACTTGCTTGGCCGAATTCAGAAATGATGGGCGGATAGACTACTTCCTAAAGTTGGATGATTTTGATGAAGAAATTGTACTAGAGTTTTTCCAAACATTGTTTGAAGTGAAAACCACAGTAAAAGGACTGGAGGTCATAGCAACTGAAGAAAGAATTGTAGAAGTCATAGGGTTACCTGCTGATGGTGAAAATTACCCTACTTCCAGGGATGCCATATCAGCTAGGGCCAAATTTACAGAGCCAAACAACCCTCCATTGAGCATAGATAAACAGGGTGCGAAGAGAATGTCTTTACTCGAGCCATGGAAGTAGATAGTTGTTTATGTCATAAAATACATCACCTGTGAAGGTTTCCAGTCGAATTTGCATTCTGTGCACTTAAAGCTTTTGAATCATATGAGGCACTGAAGGAGGATGAATGTGTCGAATGTGCTATACAACATTCTTTCAATCATAGCGGTCGAGACTCAAAAAAGGTAGGGACAATTTTGTTTCCCACCATTGTCTAATTAAATTGCTAGTTGAGAAGTCTCTACATGATGTATCTGGAATGACCTGAGAAGAATTCATAATAATTGATCAAATTAGACCTTAGCACTTGCAACCTAGGGTTTTATCTCAACCCCATAGGTCTAGTAGGAGATTGAGCATGGCTGAAGCCACTCTTGGTGCTTCAACCTCTGGCGCAGGTCCTAGTGCAAACCCTATTGTAGTAGAAGAAACCATAGAAATTAGTTCTTTTGGGACAAAGCACTCAGACAAAGAAAGTTCTTCCCCTAACTCTGATGATGATGTTCCAATTGGAATTCTAATGAAAACTAGGGCACAAAAGAGAGATAGAAACAAGAAAAGGAAAATCCAAAAGGCAACTGATAGAAAAAGAGGTGCCAAGCTCTAAGAAGAGAAAGGTTGACATTGTTCATCTTGCAGCCAAAAAAAACATGAGATCCCTCCTAGGAAAGCAAGACCAGTCGGTCCAACCTTTGGTATGCCTCTACATGAAAGCCCTAAATCTAGAGAAATATCACAAGGGGATACAAAAGCTCTAATGGGGTAGGAGAATGTCGAGGAAGAAGATATATTAAAATGGCAGGAAACATGGCAAAACAATCAGTACCCCTACAGCCAGAATTGACAGGACAACCTAAATCTTTGCGGTTAGCATTAGTGCCAAAGAAGATGCTGGTGGGAGTACATAACCCCCTTGATTTTTCAATGCACAAGGTAGCCATGTATTTATGGAAGGAGATGCAAAGAAGAGAAGAGGAATGGGAGAAGGAAAAACATAGGTTGAAGAAGAAAAATAAAAAGAGAGATGAGGAGATTGAAGATAAGGATGCAAAAATTGCCACCTTAAATAAGAAGGTGGATGATATGGAAGCCTCGGTACCACAAATTTTAGAGTGTAGGACCCCTCCAAGGGTCTATGCTCTACATTTGAAGGAGAAATATCTTTCTTTTAGGTTGGAAAGAATTGTCTCAGGTTTGAACCCTTCTATTGAGACCCCTACTAAATTTTTCAATGCTTATCAGATTGCTTTCCTTGAAATGAAGAATTTGTTGTGTGAGTTTTATTTGCATAATTATGTAGTGACTCAAGACCACTGTTGTATGTTGGGGATGTCCAATTAAGGGCATTTATGTCCTGGGTACAAAATGAGATTAGTTGGGGACAACAATATGGGGCTTATAAGAAAATGGAATCCAACATTCCCCTATCCATTAGAATTGAATCAAGGAATCCAGGGGATATTTTTCAAGGAATGGCATAGAATGATTTTTAGACCTAGCTATGGTAATAGGATTATGCCTTGGATAGAAGCAATTTATAGTGAATATGAGGCAAAGACAAAAGAAAAAGAAGAAACTGTGAAAAGATACCTCTCACAAAGATGGAACAACCTAACTGATGATCTCAAGCAGGCTGAGCCTCATTCCATCTAGAACTATGTTGCAGCTCTTAAAAGAATTGGAAAATATATTCACATTGGAAGGACAAAAGGGTGATTCTAGATTCCCCTAACTTTTTAGCCACCCATCCTAGTGTGGCTTGTACCGAACTTCAGGTTTTACCAATATTATATTGTTGCAGAGAGACAAAGATAGGGTAGATTGGTCATATTGGGAGGATTCTATTGGGATCCTAATTCACACACAACACACTCTAATGTGGGACAATTGTTAGTTGCAAATTTTAGAACATTGACCAAGCAGAAGAACAACCCTTCCCCTACTGAAGGACCAAAAAAACCTTAGGTTGGGGAGAGTGATGAGTCTAGTTTATGGTCTAATTCTGGGTAGAATTTATGACTTAGTTTTTGAAGTTATCATGGAACTTGATGATTAGTGTTGATACTTTTATGATATTTCCTCAAACCATAGACATTGGGCTTAATCCTATTTCTACAAACCTTTAATGATAATGGCATGTTATATGGACTATCTATATTAATTTTGCATGTGGTTAATGAATGTTTCTTAAGGTGGTTATAGATATGCAATTATTGTGCATACTAACATTTCCATGTAGATATAATTTGAGGATACTAAATTGAGGAAGACACTGCCAACTGAGCATGCACCATAACGTCTAGCCATGGAATTGTTCAAAGGTCAAAGGAGGTTGACGATAGGAGATTCCCCATGCAAATCGAATGTAACTACCTTTTAGTGGTCTTTATTGCTGTTGAGCAAGTGTGTGCATTAATTTTGTGCTAAATATGTGGTTGGACATGCATGCCTGACCAAATTCTATGCATACGTAACCGCCGCCCCACTTTCTCTGTTTCCCCCAAATGGCATCCTCCCAGTTCTTGTAGTTGACTTCCTTGTTTAGTTGGTAGTATAAATAAGGATCAGATGCTCCTTCTCCAAAGGTTGTGTGATCTGATATTGTGCTTGCATTCTTAAAGTTTCAGCAATACAGTTATGCTACTCTTTTGTACTCATGAATTCCAGTGAATAAAATGAAGTTCTAAGTTTGAGCATCTAAGTTATTAGTAGTTTTAGAGGATGCTTATCCAAGGGGGCCCACCTGGTGAGTAATCTATCCTTTAGTTTAGTATTAGTTTAGTATTACTTTCTATTTAGTAATTAGATAATAATTTGGCACCGACTGTTCCTACAACCACTAGAATTCCATTATGTGACTATTCCTACAACCAAAGTACATAGAGTAGTGTCTTGTTTGTTTGCTCAGATTTTCATCCTTGTTATGCAATTCATTTTGGTGTAGTTGTTAATTGATGATTAGCATTTATGTTATTCCTTTCCAAGCAATTTACCTTTACCATTGTGTCTTTCTTAGCTATAGAATGAGAATGGCTACTTTAGGTTCCTAGTGCACATACTGTGCTGACCCATTTCAAGTACACGTCTGTGGGTTGACAAGTTAAATGCACCTTCATGATGATTGAAATAGCTATTTAGGTTAGATGTCCAATCTCTGAATTATTGTTGTAAGGGCCTAATTGTTAAATCATTGTAGGAGGCCGACAAGAGCCAACTTTCTCTAGAGGTTCTTTTATAATTTAGGTGACCCATAGCCTTAGAAATGTTCCCATGTTTCACCAGTAGGCTAAGTTTACTTAGAAAGGGTGCACTATTAGTAGACAACAGTATCAAAGATCATGTGGCATAACATGGATAGGATTTTGTAATGTGGCCTTTCCAATTGTAACAGGAAAAGTGATCACACCAAGCGGTTACTTTCCCACATTGTTAAATCCTTGAATCGATAAGGAATCAAGTTTAATTCTTGATTTATCCATGTCAATTTTATCCAAAATGGTTACACTACACACATTAAGAGTTGAGACATTTTTGACAAGGGTTCGCTTTATTCTTGTCCTATTGAAGATAGCTATTATCATGAAGGCATCATTTTTCTTTCTCACTTCCAAGGGAGGTAACTCATTTTTGTGAAAGGTAATGTCTATGTTAACTGCATTCATTCCTTGAACTAGATTTGTTACATCACTTGGATTTGCACTAGAGGGAACCACCACTTGTTGCAAGGTTGTTTGAAGCATAGTATGATAACTAGGTGAATTTTGAATTAGATCCCATAGGGATAACTTTGCGGGAGTATTCTTAAGTTGCTCAACAAGATCATACTCCTTCCCACTATGTGAAGGTTAATGAGGAACACTAGGAAAAATGGGTTGAGGCAATGGGAGGGATGTTGAATTTTGTCTTGGTTGCGGATTATTTCTATTGTTATATGTATGAGCACCAATATTATAACTCGATTTCTGTGAAACATTATTCTTAGGTGGTTTGAGGATGAGAACAGGTTTGTTTTGAGTTTGAGATTGGTTTGAGGATGGGTAAAGGATGATTTGAGGTTGGAAAAAATTAACTTCTCTTTGTTTTGTTTTATTATAAGAAGCCTTAGTGGATGAACCTTGTGAGATGAAATCCTCAAGGGCTTCATATAACATTTCAAATTCATCGCTACTAAAGGGATTGAAGGATAGGTTAACTTGGGAAATAGATTTGACATACTGAAATAACTATGCTTTCTCCAAGGGGTTCATTAGTTTATGGTTTTTTTGGTTTTGATGTTTTTTTGGTTAAATTATTTTCTAATGAATGCCAAATGTAATCTAATATTATCAAACTATGAACTAATGCTAGAAATTAAACAAAATTGTAGTAATATGATTCTATGGGATCCACAATTGAAACATGTACTTGAAATGAAATCAATTATGAAAAGATTGCTATTGACAGTAATTCTGCAAACTGAAATAGTAGACTAAAGGCAGTAACTAGAAACACAAATGACAAGATTTTTAATGTTGTAAAATGTAGATTCAGACCTAAACAGGGACTGATACACCCAACTAGGCATATGGGTGCCACTTAGGGTTTATGGAGGGTTCAGATAGTGAACAAAAGACATCACATAATACCCAAAAATTTGGAGGAAAAACCACTACAAGGACTAAATCACCCAGATGGGCATGAGTCCCAAATTAGGGTTTTTAAACTAGATTCAACAAATTTTGAGTTGATTTCAGGGTTTCTAGGTTGTATGCTCAAATGACTGTTTACAATTATAGTTTTCCAATGAAATTGAATGATGCTAATGTAATATGGGGTTAGAGAATTCCTAGCCTATATAAAGTGACAACCAACACTTCTAAGCTATAAACCCAATCCAAACAAGAGAATACAAACAATGCATGAGTAAAATGAAAGCATCAAACTAAAATATTCCCCATGCTTGAAGTTGCTTCACTTCCCTTGTCTCTCCTATTTCTTCTTATGCCAATATTTCCCTCAGATTTGAAGTATACTTGTGCAATAACCTGCAAATAGTAAGTAGAAAGTTGGAGATGAAAGGCTATTAAGTTGAAAATGGGAGAGGAAGGTTGCTTTTATAGAAAACCATTTGAACGAATAGTTGAGATCGATCTTCTAGAAAGATTCCAAGATCGATGGATGAGAATGGATGAGAGGGAGGTTACAAAATGGATGACCAAGATTGAAATTCTAGAAAGATGCCAAGATCAATGGTTGAGAATTGATGTAACCAGAATATGCCATTCATGGGAGGGCTATGATGCCTGATGGCTATGATAGAAATGAAGACAATGATAGAGAATAATTACAGGGCATCTTTGACCAAAAGGGAGGCATAAATGATTTATTTTAAATTATTTATTCAAAAATGGAGAAAATGGACAAGTGGAAAATAAATAATTCATTCGAGTTATTTATTTGGAGAAAAAGAAAAAGGAGCATTTAATCAAATTGTGAAATCAATTTAATTAAATGGGGAGATGGAAATTAGACATTGATAATTGATTGGAATTATTTATTCAAAGGGGAGGAGAATGACATAATTAAATAATCTTGACAATTATTTAATTATAGAAGAATGAAAATATCAAATAATTATTATTATTATCTGACTATAGACAAATGATGAAAGATAAATAATTAAATAAATAATGATTTATTTAATTATTGAATAAAGGAGGTGTTAATGGTCTACAATTAATTCATTTTAATTGATCAAGATAGAATAGAGATTAGAAAGTGAATTAATTAAATACTTAAAAAATTATTTAATTAATAGAGGAATATGATAAAGCATAGTTAAATAATTAAAATTATTTAATTATTAGAGGATGATGACCAAAGAAAAATGTTGCTTGCAAAATTAGGACATTTTTCCCCTCTTTGACATAATGTGATTTGAGTATTGTGTCAAAGAATGAAAAATGAAAATCAGGTTTAGATCATACCCCAACATGCCTTGGTGACAAGAATGAGGAAGGATGACCAAGAGGGTTGTGGTATGCCCCCTCAAGAGGATAGGACGATTTAAAGAACATAAATGTTCTCTTGAAATGGATGATAAGACTAGAGGATGAAGGATAGAAAAAATGTTAGCATGGAGAAGATGGATGTTAGCATGGAAAAGGACAAAGAAGATGGAATGTTAGGTGGGAAATGACAAGGAACCAACTTCCATGCTTACATTTTTATATTTATCATCATTGGGCCTCAAAAATTTCACAAATGGACCACAAACACCATGGTATGACATAAACAAAGGTGTGAAAGGTGACCATTTGGGGGAAACAAGCACTCAAAAGGACAAAGAATGCCCTAGCTCATACTAAGGACCCAATTGTCCCAGTCTTTTTCCCAAGACAAACCACAAATAGAAAACAAAGAAAAGAGGCCATGATACATCATTGTCCCTCTAAATCCATTGATAAGACATCCTCGAGGATACTAGCAACATGAACCAAAACCAATCAAAAAGATAAGACAAATCTAGACCAACAAAGTGTTTGCCAAGATAGTGTTTGCCAATGTTAATGATACGATTGTTTGATGTGATTGATTAGTTTGATCGAATTCAATTGATAAATTGACAAGGATTGATTGATAAGTTGAAAAAGGCTGACAAATTGATTTTACTGACTACGCCTATCATCAGGAGGGACACATCCTCGTTAAGGAAAGATTAATTGACTTGATAAAGATTGATTGATTGCGCTCGACTTTAGGAAAGACATATCTTGATTAAGGAAAGATTGATTGAAAAAGTTGACAAGATTGATTGGGACAAAGATTGATCATTTGTTTGACAAATATTAATGAATATGACCAAGCGAGGTGATGATACCCAACTTCAGGAAGGACACATCTTGTTTAAGGAAAAGGACACATCTAATAAAGTTGACCAAGTGATAAGTGTTGACAAGGCACCTAACTGCAAGAAAGACATATCTTGCTTAAGGTGAATGACCAAATTGAAAAAGTCTAATCTCAGGAATGACCCATCCTAATAAAAGACAAGAGATAGGATTGAATGAGACAAATGACATAATGCCCCATTCTACTAAGATTGATGATCTGATTAATTGGTTGATGATAAGATGATTGACTGATCGAATGGATTTTTTTGGTTATGTTTGTCCATCGATTCAAGATTTGATTTGAGCGATGATTGCTTGTAGACCCAGAATAAGACTAGACTCGACAAACCCTAAAGGACTAACCTAGGTGGTCTCAGGGGCTCATCGATTGATGGCCTTTCCTACATTATACACGCACAGACCTCGTAGTTTGACACAACTTGAATTTTCCTTATTCAACAAAAGACTGAGTCATGATTTTATTTGGACAACCTAAAAGGACTGACCTAATGTCTTGGGGGCCCATTTAAGATGAGCCTTTCCTATGTAGAAAACGTGTAGAGATAGTGTAGTTTGACCACTCTAATAAAGACTGACTTAGAATCAAACTCAAACTCTATTTTTGGGATTTCTTGAAGTTTTCCGATGTTTTTGGATTTTGATGTTTTATGATGTTTTTGGATTTTGGATTTTTATGATTTTTTAATATTTTTGATGATTTTATGATTTTTTTTTGGATTTTGAAGGTTTTATGTTTTTTTTGGATTTTTGATGGTTTTATGATTTTTTTTGGATTTTGATTGTTTAATGATTTTTTTGGATTTTGATGATTTTATATTTTTTTTTGTATTTTGATGATTTTGAAAAGGTTGATACCATGTGTTATTTCCCCTAAAGATGTAAGTCAAGGAACTACCCCCAGTCAGGTGTAGGACCAATTTATTGTGCAAGAGGGGAAGCAGCAGGAAAATGTGAAAGATGATGAGGATGTTAAATGTCGGTGGTCCTTAGGCCATGAGAAGGATGACGAGGCTTTGTTATGAATAAGTGTCATGTGTGAATGGATGGGTGGAAAGGACAAAGGACCAGATAGAGTGACAGTAGAAGGAGGAGCATAAACTGACTACACATGGTGCATGTTTGCTAGGTTTTCACCATGGTGCTTATCCAAAGCACCATGGAAGTGAATTTCACTTTTGGACGAATTATTTCTCTTTACTATTTTTTTATTTTTATTTTTCCATTTTTTGATTTTTTGTTGTCACCAAGACGCTTGTTTGCCAGGTTTTCATCAAGGTGACCATTTTTTTGTATTTTTGACTTTTTAAAGGGATGCTCTGAGAATCAATTGTAATACTTGTGGAGGTGCATGTTGTTGATAGGTTCAGACAATGGTTCTCCTCCAAGAGTAGAAAGATGATAAGTGTCGGATCTATATGATGTTATGATGATGCCTTGATTCTATTGGGATGATCATACTAGATGAAAGGACCTAATTTGGATGAGGAGTGCAAGTGAAAAATATGAAGGGAAATAGATGTGGAAAATGAAAGAAGCTATGATACGATCCCTAATGTGCACACTACATGGCCCATCAAGTTTTAGATGAAAAGGAGTTTGGGAAACCAATGAGCCAAAGTATGTGAAGGGGTCATCGTTAAAGATACATTGAAAAACATTACTAATGGAGGTGGAAAGATATGATGGGTGTGTGAGTATAGGTGGATGAAATGGGATGTATGGAATGAATGAAAGTGATGGTGGAGACATGGGATCAACAAGCTCTTCTTTTGGGATTCTACTTTAATGGATGCCCCTAGTTATTTTTGATGGAGAGGCATAGTTGGAGATCAATTCTTTCTTTCTTTCATTCTTTTGATAGATGCCCCCAATTATTTTTTATGAAGAGGAATAATTTTTCTTTCTTTCAATCTTGACTTTTATTTGTATCTTTGACTCATCCAATAGATTTTTAATTTGGCTAAAGGAATTTTCTTGATCTCTCTTTCTTTGTGTTATTTCTTTGAATTCTAGATCTCCATTTGTAAAAGGCACTTTCACCTTTAATTCTTGAGCCTTATCCTTTTTCTTTTCTTGAGATTTGACTTGTTGATCCATGTCTATGATGTGGATTGATGTGAGTTAGATTAGTGATATGGATGGAGTGACAAAAATGTTTGGTGTATGACAAGGAGTGGAAATTCCATTAATGGATTCATTGGGACTATCCTTTCTGGTACTGTCAGCGTCAAAGGAGGCTTGAACATCCTTAATGACTTGGAAAGATAGCTTAGTAGCAGTGATAGTAGAAAATACATATCCTAGCCCAAGATAAGTGATATGGAAGAGTGATGATTGGATATTCTCAATGGGTTTAGGATGAAAGGATGGGTTATCATAGATATCTTGGTCAATAATGGGGCTATCATGAAAAGATTGAGTGGAAGAAGATAGGGAAAAGGGAGATATATCATTAGGATCCCAAAAGGTTTCACTCCAAGCAAGGCCATCTTTTTTCATTCCTTTTGTAGTTGTCTTGACATCAAAATTATCTTTTGCTGGTAAATTATCCATACAGTATCCTACACATCCCATATCATGGACTTGGACCTTAGGGTTTGATGGTGCAATGAATGAAGTGGTTGATTTAATGAGGTCAGATGGATCAATGTAGTGGGATGAAGCAGACGATGAGGCATCTCGATTTATGGTCACTTGATGCTCATAAAATCTTCTCAATTTAGTGCAATACTGAAAAGGATTGGGATCACTGGGAATGGTAATTTCAATGTCATTATGTGGGAACTTGAGGCATTGATGGTAGGTGGATGGAATACCCTCATGGAATGGATCCATGGGTGACCAAGGAGGAGATTGTAATGTAAATCCAGATCCAAGACATGAAATACTGTGCCCTTTATTGATGGGCCAACTCTCATAGGAAGTGAAATTATGCCTTCAGAAGAATGTTCAGCATCGTCATAAGCTTTGATCACAATTTTCTTGGTTTGGTCAATATAATTCTCAGAGTATCCCAATTCTTTCATTAATTTTAGTGAACAAATGTTCAAAACTTCTCCACCATCTACTAGGACTCATTTGATCTTGTGTTTATTAATGCATACTTCAAGGTGTAGAGGGTCATTATAATTAGATGTTGGTGCAGAGAAGTCTTGTTCAAAGAAGGTGAAATGGTGTGGCATAGCTAAGTATCCAATGATGGCCTAGAATTCATTGACATCTTGTCGAACATTCTTTCCCACAATCTGATTTGAACGTGTTTTCCAGCCATTTATTGGCCTACCAATGAAACTTCCATCAACAGCAGCTGCCAAATTCCAAAATATGCAGGAGTAAATCTCGGCCTTTAGAAATTAGGTGTTGGGTCGACACCATACTTTACTACTAAATTTCAATTAGGTTGCTTTTAAGGTTTTGTTTATGTTTAAGATTATGAGAATCTATTAATGTAAAGAAATTATTATTTCTAATTTAAAAGTTGGACAGTGTTAGAATACTCGAAGAGCTTTTGAAGTTAAATCAAAGGTACTCATGAAGTGTTATTGGAGAGCGTGTGTAATTTTTTTTCTTGGTAAATTGTAATTTTGGGGGTTGTTTCTTTTATATTAATCATTTTTTTTTCAAATTAGTATAGTTTGTACATTACAACTATTAAAAATGTGACTAAGTTCATATAATTTCTAGATCAAACACAAAAACTAGAAAAGACTAATAATTATTCTATATTTTTTTCCTTACACAATAAAACAAAAGGAGAAAAATAGAAATTGTTGTATTTTCAAGGAGGGATTACCTTTTATTCTTCCAGATGTTCATGAAGAAACTCCATCATCTACTCCATGCCATACAAAACCCTTAATCCCAAATCTTTCTTTAGGAAATTTGCCCCATTGGTGGCCTTTTGGCACCACTGTATCTCCAAGACCAAATAGGATCAATAAAATAACGAGAACTAGTCCACCACGTCCTTGTATTCCAAGAGTCTATGGAAAGGAGAGAGTAAATGGATACCCATGAAACATACACCATCTCTTATTGTTCATTCCAAGTTTGACATTCTTAAAGGCCACGCACCATCTCCTCCTTCCAAAGTAAGTTACAAAATATTGTTCATGCTATTTAAAATTATTAAGTATGATTTTGTGAGACATAAATTTAGGGTATATGATTACTAAAAATTCTTTATAATTACTGTGAGCATTTTTTTAAATCTGCAAACACTAAACCTCAAGCATGGATTAATGACTTACAAATTCATCAAAATACTCCTATGAAATAATGCAAAATGCTTCCTAAACATGATAGCAAATCAAACTAAATTGAAATCATGAAAGAAACAAGATACATATCTATTCCATAGTGGATTGGTGTCACATGTGCTAGTGACCCTTTCCCAACCCTTGATCAAAGCTCAAATTGAAAATGCTATGAAGATGGTGGAGTGATGATGAACAAGATCAAATATCAAATGGAGAGAGTAACCTTGCATAAAATTGTGAAGGATTTGCTCAAAGATGAAGCTTGTATTTAAAGATTTTCAAAATGCTAATTGTTGAAAATGGACCAATGTGGGACTAAAGATTAGACAAATGAAAGAAGGACACTTGTCAAATGATGAGTGGTTGATGGTTGTGCAAGATTTGGGAATAGTGCCCATGAGAGGGAAAATTTGAATTCAAATTTGCAATGAATGCTGAGTTTGACCTTTGGAAGGGGACATGTAAGAGACATGTAAGGCCTCATAAATGCTCTGTTGGGTGTACATGTCCACTTGGGGGGAGATTCAAACTTGGAGAATATTCTTCCTTTATGCCAAGTTGAAAATAAAGATTTTGATAAATCAATTAATTGCAATTTCATGTGCAAGTGGCCAAATCTAGATAATGCAAGTGGGATGGGATTAGTATTAGATTTAATCAGGATTAATTAGCTAGGATGATGATTAGGATGCTTTGACCAATTTGACTTGATTTAGGGATTTAAATCAAATCAAAGGGAGATGAATGATGATCTGAGATTTAATTAAATAAATGATTGATTTATTTAATCAAAGAGATGATGATAGGATCAAGTTTGATTTATTTGATTTAAGTTGATGAATTTACCCTGATGAATGGATGAGCGTGATTTTGATCAAATGCATAATGCTAATTTGACGTGTCTACAATTACTAACAAAAATCTATAATTTTATCAAAATATTATTTGTAGAAACTTTCTTTTTTTATTTCACTTCACTTATATATATATAGTTTTAAAGATATTTCTAGAAACAATTAATTTATATTTATGTTTTATGTTCTTACTTAGCCTTGGGGCTTAAAGGATTTTAATTACATGTATAGGATTATATATTTAAAAGCATCACCCTAATTCATTTTAATCATCATTGAATATCAAGTGAGCATCTTATAAAGTAATTAAGATACCACACATGAATATCAATCATTAACACTTGTAGCTCCAACTATCTAGTCTAGGCTATCTATATCAACTTTCAAAATATTTGTTTTATTCTATATTTTGATATGTGATCAATCCAAGGACTTGACTATTTTCACTCTATCACATTAAGTACCAATGGTGCTTCTTAGTACCACTCAAATTTTATTGTTGAGATATAAATTAAAAAGGCATCATCTACAACTACTAAAGAATTGTTTCTACTCATGACTCAACCATACCATTAGAATAAAATCATACAATTTAGGACATATTTACAAATGTAACCTTGTCCTCTATAAAATTATTAGGGTAACCCAATTCATATTTCAATGTTCTAATTTTAACACATAAAAGCTAGCTAATTTCTTAGATACAATTAAAATTTAAAACTAGAATAGTTAACAAATCTCTAGTAACCATCAATATTAACTAAAAAATCTCCCTTTTAATTTATAGGCTTATAATCTTTGTCAGGTAATATATCACAACACTTTATTTAGGGTTTTTTATTAAGTAAAAAGGGGGTTGAAGGGACCCCTACCCAATAAAAGACAACATAAGTATAGTAGAGAAGGGTTCTATAAGGGATAGAACCCCCATTATCTTAGAAAGAAAAAAATTGACAAAATTAAATAGCACAAAAGATAAAGAACTAATTGCCTCCCTGCATGGTATTGGTCCTTGAGACTTCTAATGGCCTCTAGGTCATTCCTCATTAATTTTATTTTCTTTCAAATGGAGATAAATTTTACTTTTTCTATCTACATTTGTGACTGATCCAAAATAGTTTTACCTTTGTGGTTTTGATAAGGCATGGAAGGTTACATGTTTTTCTTGATCTTATCAATTTCTAAGGGGAATACCATCATATTATTGGTAGAAGATATAATGAAAGAGAGAAGTAACAATATTATCCTATTTTCCACTTATAATCCAACTTATCAATTATTTCTTTTAGAGCCACTTATAAATCTTGGATCTCAAAAACCATCATGTGTAATATGCACTAAGAAACACACATCTTAGTGTTGACACCTTCTCCAAAGAAATCAAAGGATGGGTTAGAAGCATATTTTCCTATAGTATGAATGGGTTAGTATGTGGAGTATCTTTTCTTCTTCAAGTCATTCCTCATACCATGATGGGTGTTAGTGTGACCAATTATAAGAACCAAATGAGTAACCAATCTTGAGGAAAGAAAATTAAACACATCCAAGCGTTAAGTGGGAAGAGATCTATGATCTAAAGAGTGAATTAACCTAGATCTAGCTTTCCTTCTTTGGACTCAAAATTAGAACACAAAAAATTAGGGTTTTTATGATTAGCTAACTACCTCAAAGGAGAGCCAATATACTAGGGTTTGGTTCCATTCTATTGCAAAGAGGTTAGAGTTAATGTGCAATTTAATTAATCTATTTGACATAAACCATATATCTAAAAATGCAATTTATCGCATAGAAGAAAACAAAAATTGAAAAAAGAATTACAAATATGAGAAATGCAAACAAAGACACACTTATGTATAAAATTTGAGCCAAAATTGATTGGAAAAGGGTGAGGGAACCCTAGTTCATAAATGAGGGTTTTTGAACACTTGTTCATCTAGATCTAGAAGATATAAGTTTTCTTTGTACTTTTCTACAACATGTTGACTAAAGTTTTGAATCTAACCCGCACACATAAAGGGAGGGGAAAATATTGTGTTGTATAGGAGTTTACATCAATCAAACCTTGGTTTTGGTGTTTCCACCTAAATAAATATCAAATGATGATGGTATAAATCACGTGCCTTAGATTGGGCAGAGGCAAAGAAAAATAAATGACAATAATAAACAAAGTAAAATTGATAATGTTACCTTAGGGATGAAACCCTTGTTGAATTGATGTCACACCATAAGTTTTCACAAAGATTTGATGGATTATTGAATTACTTTCAAGACCTACAAGAGGTTAGTCCACATAATACTATAGATTGATGTAGCTATCATGTAGAGGATAACTCACATACATCTTCATAATAAAAGCATAATAGTGGATGATTGATCATTATAGTACCTAGTTATTCAAATGAGAGGGAAAACCTGTTTATATATGCATCCCAATTAGTTGTTTTTGAATATAGGTCATCTTTAGGTCGATTTATAATACTCAAATTTAACACTTAAAATAATAATTATCAAAATAGGACACCTTTAGGACTAGGGCTCCCTCACCCTTTTCCACGTGATTTGGGCCCAAAATTTTTGAGATGTCAAGAATTTTAATGTATTTTCCCAATCTAGCCCCAAAGTGATCAAATTATTAATATAATTAATTTTCTATAGGAAGATAAGGTGTCAATATACTATGAAATTGTCAAAGGTGAAAATTTACAACACTACATTTAACCCCCACTTTAGTGAGGGTATGATCTTTCATTATAGTCACTCTAAATAAATATATTTCTTTATCAAAACATTGAAGAGATAGGATGACACCAAGTTGAGAGATGTGCTATCCCCCAACTTAGGATGCCATCAATCTATAATGTTAAGACAAACATGAAGTAGATAGATCAAATGTATGACAAGTCCAAATTTGATCATTCACAAGGAATACATGAGCAATAAATGGTGTAAACATGAAAGCATACACAAAACATACATAAGGAAAACATGATGCATACAAGGAATACATAGAGAATAAAAGAAAAATATAACAAATGTGTGGTATATACAAAGAAAACACACATAATACGTGAGGAAAACACATAAAATACATGAAGCAAAAATGTGTAATACATGAGGAAAAAATTGAAATACATGAGGCAACCACACAAAATACACAAGGAAAACATGATAGACACATGTAGCAAACACAACATGAACATGGAGTAAACATGAAGCATCTAGAGAATATAACAAAAATGTTAGTACACACTATATAAAACTAGAGATTTAAGTCAACAAGGTAAGAAGACCTTGGCATGTAAGGTTGTCTCAATTACCAAGTGTCATCTCTCAAATGCTTAAACACATAGATGAATTATAAAAATAGTCAATACAAACAAAGGACATGCACATTAAAAATCCCCCATAGATCATATGCTAGCAAATTGTGTTATGCTAGGTGTCCATGTAAAATACACAAATTCACAGTCTAGCAAGGTCCATTATGCTAAGTTTATGAATAGTGCATAAATTCCAAATTCTATGGTTTGATAATCATGCCTCAAGGAGAACATAAAAGTTTAACATCATAGGGGAAAAATTGAAAACCATGCCTTAGGGGACATTATAAACAACACCACCACCAAGGGGTGTCAATAAGTCAAATCTCACAAGATGCCAATAAGTGGATGTATAAAATGGATAGGGTGATATTCTCCCCCTTAAAATGTTAGCATACTTGCTATGCTGATATTTTAAGGAAAAGAAGGAAAAGAAGGGATCCTCCAAAAAGGATCTGTAGCGTCAAAAAAGTAACCCTTTTTCATGCTTAGCCTCAGGGGAATGAATAATTAATAATAAAATGTACTTAATTGTGCCTTATTTAGGGTGTTGTAAAGTATTTTATTACACCTTCATACTATAATCTAGGGATTTATTAATTAATTGTGGTTATTTTAGCTTAATTGGCCCTTTAATTCAAATCTAAGCCTTATTAATTACACTTTTCAAGGATCTATCTCGACACCCATTAATGATATTGCATAACATTTACATTGGGAAAAATAATGTCCTCGAAAATAGTGCTAGGACCCATTCGCCCAAGGTGGCGAATGGGTCCTCCTAACCTAGGACACCCCTTTTTTGGCATGTTTGAGATGGGTTTTTGATGTTATTTCATCCCCCTGAAGCTTGGTCCTAGGACCCATTTGCGCAAGGTGACAAATGGTTCCTCTTTTCTTAGGACCCCCTTTTTTGAATTTATTTGTGGCAAGATTCTAATTATTTTCAAACCTAGATCTGATGTTGACTTGGATTATTTGAATTTCAAGGTTAATCCTTAGATTTAGTATAAATATAAAGTTATTTGGCATAAATTTGAACTAGAGAAGATAATCAAGCTATGAGTCTAAAGAATTTTCATGAGATCAAGCATTCACATTCAAGAAGCAAGCAAGAGTGAAGTTTTGGAGCAGCATTACAAGTCTTCAAGCTCATTTTGTTAGTAAAGATCAAGCATTATTGAAGGATTGATGATAGATGCCTATGGAGAATCATAAGGGATTCTAGGTGTTGGGAGATGCACAAGACATACAACCAAGCCTAAGGACTTGTTTCCTAATTCTATGATCATCCTACTTGTAGCCTAAAGAGAGGTATATTCAAAATTTTGATTTATTGAGAGGATTTGGGATCTTCTATAGGAGGTTACTTGCATTGTTCACATTTCATTTTAGGGTTCTATTCTAACACAATTGAATAGGATTTCCTTTACATTATTAGGGATCTTAATCTTAGACACACTTAAGGTTGGGATTGCACACACATTACATGTTTCATATTTTCATTCATCATCAAGGTTTAATTACCAACATGGGGTTTGACTGAGGCAAACCCCTATCCACCAATAATTTTCAACATTTGTTTTGTAGGTTATTAGCTGATCCAGATCTGAAGGCAGGAGTTTCAAGTTGTAGGGAAGGAGTGTAGACTTGGAAGTTGAAGATCATATTCAGAGTTTTCTAGAAGAGGACCTAGCTGGACCCATTCGCCTTTGGTGGAAAATGAGTCCCTATTGGTGTTTTGGGGCAGCGAACATTTACACTATCCAAGCTTAATTTCTAGATTTAGAGCTCTCTAGATAGGTGTACCAAGATTCATTCACCTTAGGTGGCGAATGAGTCCTTGTTAAAGTTCTAGAACATCAAGATTTGATTAGGTGCACAACATTCCCTACTCTCTATTTTTCTAGAAAAGTTACAATTTCTTTATTTTTTGTGTTATATTCATGCATTATATGTGATAGGCCTTGAATTAGGGTAAATTTTTTAGTTCAATTTCTTCTTCCCAAATTATGGTTTAGCTCATCACCCCATCCTTGTATAAAGGAGAGATTGCAAGATCCCTAAATCTGACTTAATTCACCTCTTAGGTTGATAGTTATTTCAAGGTTTTGGATCTCATTTCATGAATGAAAATATAACAAGAAAAAGGGGGTTAGACATCATAACTCACCTTTTTCTATGTTTTAGGATGCACAACTCCAAAACTATTTATCTTTTCCCTCTAAGTATATAGGAAAGGACAACCATGATAGAGAATATTGTGTTGCTACCATTGATGAAATATGACCTTGCATGTAACATTGTACCACCATGAATGGAAATGAGTACACACTTAGAGCTAAAAATGCCACATACTAAGGAGAAACACCATAGAATAGAGTTTATTATTTAGAATGAATAGGTACATCAACACATGGAAGAGTGATATCACCATAATTGAGGAATTGTTGTATTTTATTGCTCAAGGCCGAACATTCATTGGTGGAATGACCATGCACTCGATGATATGAAAAAAAAGAATGATTTTTATTATTATGTTTATAAAAAAAAATACATATTTAAGGAGGAAGAGTAATCAAGTGGGCTTTGAGAAGCCTTGACAAAATATGCTCTTGCTCGAATAGAGGATAAGGAGTAGGAGGTAATCCTTTCTCTTGTGAAGAAAAGTTTTCTTTCTCACCATAAGCAGTTATAAATACATTAAATGATGGAGGATGAGATTTACATGAAGGAGAAGGTTGGAAAACTAAGCACTTTTTAGCAAGGTATGGTTTTAGCTTCTCAAAATCCTTAACTCCTTGTTCCATATTTTTATTATATCCAAGTTTAGTAAGAATTTTAAATCCAACTCCATAATGTTTTTCCAACTCAGGTGGAGGAGGAGAAGTGTTGTATAAATGATTATTTGTTGAAATAAGAGCATCAATATCATCATGAGAAGAATTGATTCTTTTGAAAAAAATCAAATTCTTTTTGGGTGTTGAAATTTCAAAATTAGGAGGATCTTTGTTATATTTTTTCAACACAAGGGATGGGAGCTAAATAGCTTCAATTTCCATCATGAGATTGTTAGATTCTATGAGAAGTGAGAATCAATCTAAGATCTAATGTTAGTTGTATATCACATGCAACTTCACTCAATAGATGATTGAAGATCAAAATAGCAAAATGAAGAGAAATTTGAAATGAGATAAAAATAGAGACAAGGCAAGAGAAAATGCAAAATACTCTCACCAAGTGATTATCGAACTAGCCGAACTAGTGAAGGTGAGAGGAGAGTGCTCAATATATAGAAAAATATGGGGCAAATACATCCAACAGGTTCATTAACTCCTACTACCCATAAAAGGTGGGAATTTTTACCTACTTGGTAAATGAAAAAACATATGGCATAAGTAAAATGAAATAAAATGGTTTCTTTATGGTTTAGAACATAGAACAACACTTTTCTAACTCATTCATTCAAAGAAAACCCTAGAGATCTCAATCCAAAGTACGCAAAGGAGAAAGAGATCTTGAAATAGGGTTGTCCTAGGGTCTGATTATAAACTAAAGAGGGGTTCACCACCAAGGGCTTGGAAAGATCAATGAAATGCATGACGTAATGCTTAAACCTAATGCAATGCAAGACTTCACTAAATGACCTAAAAATGCATGTAAATTAGAATAGAAAGCTAAGAAATTAGAAGTGTGCACCTAGAAACCTGAAGAGGAATAGATGAAGACTTGAAATGTTGAAAACACTAAAATTAATGCCTGATGGGACTCATAAGCCAATCCAGGTGATTTAGTCCTAGATTAGGGTTTCTGGGCAGGAACAAAAATCTAATAGTGATATGGCTGAAACTCTTGAAATCTGAAAATTTTCCTATACTAGGACTCATACACTAGAAGTGGTGTATTAGTCCAATTAAGAATTTTTGGAAATTCAAAGTCTAATTCCACTCTTCAATATTTTCTCTATCCTTTCCACCTGATTTCTAGATCTGAATCTCTGATTTGCAACCTATAGATGTCTTTTAATGATCTCCAATGCAAGGTGACAACTTTCTCCAAACTTTCTCTTCAATGTATCTTCAACCTAGATTTGTAAATCACACACTAAAGAGAGGGAAAAATTTTGTTTTGTTAGTAGAAAGGGGTTTTCCTTGGTCAAACCATGTTTTGGTAATCAAACCTTGAAATGAAATGAAATAGGAAAGGAGAATGATGAATGAAAAAATATAATATTGCAACTCACCAAACCCTAGCAATAAAGTGTTGCAAACATGTATGAGATGGCTCCAATGGATGTAGATCTTGACTCTTTCTTGAATGATATGGACCTTGAATTGAATTCTAGCTTGAATCATGAAAATCTACATCACAAATGTTAGCTCAAAAACAAACATGATACATGATTACTTTGATATGATGCTTGATGCTTGAATAATGCTCTAAAACACTTGATAATCAGCTCTTGAATGCTCTTGTAAACACTTGAATGTTCTTGTGAACTCCAATTTGCTATAATGCATGAATACTCAAGATGCTAGGTGATATCATGAATGCTTAGGTGAGAATGAGTGAAATAAACTTGTATTTATACTTGTTATGCCAAATTTCCCAAAATTACAACACTACAAGCCAACATTAGATCTAGGAGAATAAAATCCCACCAAGAATTTGAATTAAATTTAATTTTGGGCCACACGGGACTCATATGCCAGAAGTGGCATATGAGTCCCATTAGGCTTAACTATGGGACACATTTTTAAAAATGCTTAGAATGATGGAAAATCCAAATTGGGGCCCAAAACCTAGGTGGGACTCATATGCCCAAGGTGGCATATGAGTCCCAAATCACTAAATCTAGGCCACACAACCTAAAAACACTTGAATTATGATTGGATCTTGATTCATGTTAGGATTATCCTCAAAAAGATGCATTAAATGAGGTGTGTGGATGCAAAATAAGGCCAATTAAAGCATAAAGAAGCCCAATTATTTAATAAAACCATAGAAAGGTGTGAAAGTGTGTTACAACACTTTACAACACTCTAAATAAGTGTAGTAATGAAAAAAGTATCCTTTTTCGTTACTTGATTTGGGAATAATTGTCATTTAATTAACCTAATTTTTCCTAGGTTTAATGTTGTAATATGTTGTAACACATTCACATTGATCTTGGGCCCCCCTTTTTTTTAATAAACTGTACCTAATTTGTACCCTCTTTTAAATTTTTATAAAGTGTTGTAACACGCTTTCACACTTATCTAGGGTCCTCTTAATTAATTGTGGTTAATTAGAGTTAATTAGCCCCTTTAATTCAAATTTAAGCCTTATTTATGACACCTCCCAAAGATCTATCCTGACACCCATAATTCAAATTACATAGCTTTTAATTGGGAAAATTTGAGGTCCTAGAAATTGATGCTAGGACCCATTCGCCCTAGGTGGTGAATGGGTCCTCCCTCTATAAGACCCCCCTTTTCTGGTAGATTCTACATGGGGTTTTAATGTACTTTCATTCCCCAATGGCAAGGTCCTGGAAAACAGTGGTAGGACCCATTCACCCTAGGTGGCGAATGGGTCCTCCCTTAATGAGGACCCCCTTTTTGAATTTCATTATGGTGGGAATTTAATAATTTTTATTTCCAGATCTGGTGACGGCTTGAATTGTTTGAATTTTGGGGTTAATCTCTTAATTTAGTATAAATATGGGGTTAATTCACCTAGTTTCATGCTATATTTTCATGAGCACTCAAGATTACATTCACAAGAGCATTAAATAGAGTTTACAAGAGAATTTCAAAGGCATTTCAAGGCAGATTACCAAGGTCTTATTGCAGAAATTTAATATTATTTCATCATGACAAGGGTTTAATGCGTTCATGCATGTTGTTGAGCTAAGATAATTGATGTAGCATTGAATATCTATTGCAAGCATTGTTTCACATATATTTAAGATCAAGATCTACATTCTTCATGGCCACTACATGTTAGATTGCAGATTTATCTTCCAAGACAACTTTCAAGGTATCGGCATTGCATCATTTCATGTTCATGATTCAATTTCATTTATTCATCATTTGTTTTAATTACCTACAAGAGGTTTGACTGAGGAAAACCCCTATTCACTAACAATCAACAATTTTTTCTCTCCTTGAATGTGTGCTTGTATATTTATAGGTTGAATATCAAGTGGAGAAGAAGTTTAGAGAAAAATTGTCAAAGTTGTCAAGTTGCAAGATTGACCTTTATAGTACAAGAACAAAGAATTGAAGCTACATAATTTGTTATAGGTTTTTGAGAGCTAACAACTGAGGATTTAAGAGTACAGACATCATGGAAAATAATCCACATCTTAGTTTCAAAAAACCTAACAGGGGCTTATTCTCCACTAAAGGCGAATGAGTCCTTTGTGCCCTAAAAATAGGCTTCTTGCAGCAAGGTACACACCATTTTAAGCTCTAAAAACTTCCCTCATAGTTGCTATAATAGTTATGGTCAATTTTTTATCATTATTTGCATCTCTTGGCCCCCATAATTGCATGAATTGTGGTGTTTAGTGTGGAAAAGTCTAGTGGTTTACCATCTTGATCCAATTCATTTTAGTGGAACCCCCTTTTCTCCACCATAATCAATAAGGCACAATTAATCTCATTTAGTTCACAAGGGCCCAAGACCTAATGTGAATATGTTAGACATATTACAACACTAAATCAAGGCCATGTTAAGGAGTACTTTTTATGTTATTACATCTAGCCCCCACTTTAGTGAGAGGAGAAACTTGCTTCCAACTCACACTAAAGTAGACCAACACACATCAAGAGGGGTCCAAATGTATCAATGCTAGTGAGATAGGATGGCCATGATCAAGAGGGTTGATCAAGCCCCAAGGACCAAGGTCCCATGGAAAACCAACATAGGCACAAAAGAACACACATGAAAATGATATAAAAATTAATAACAAGGCACAAGCATACACTACCAAAGACAAAGAGAAAAGAAAAAAAAAAAAGAGAAGGGGTGGATCAAGCTTCGACCATTTTTCCATCGCGATGTGGATCAGATCTAGGTTGTTTGTCTAAAAAATGCATGCTCACTTTGAGGCAACAAAACTTCAGGTTGTTTGTTGGGTGAGTAATTCAAAAGGGTGAGACACATACACATGTGGTCGGTATGTTCTCACAACACACATGCAAGTGGCTATGGGAAATTCATGCCTTGGCTCTGCTTCCCATCCAGCCATACCAAAATTATACCTCCTATAACTTTGATAAGGCTCCACACAATAATGAACTTCAAGCTTCATGAGGTAAGAAAAGATTCATATGTTGGAAACTCATGAACAAACAAGATGTCCCACAAAAGCATGCAAGGTGGCCATATAACTGAAATTGTAAATGTAAAAATAATGTAAAGAACATTCAAAGGTGTCTTGATTAGTTCATGTGAGGTCTTAAACTTAGGGAAAATTGTGCCTAATGTCTCCAAGAGAGAACCAATCAAAGAATAGAAGATTCACGACTTAGGGGATGCAATGTGTGCATCAACCCACTAAGAGGAATATAATATGCTAAGAGAGATCACGCTGTTGAAGTAAATCACACCCAATGTCATCCACAAAGTGAAAGATGCATCGTGAAGAAAAGGACTAAACCATGAAACATGAGAAAAAAAATGCAAAAGAATACTACCAATGTATGCCCCCACTTTAAAGAAATTTCTAAACACCATGTTGTGAGCAATTACTTTAAAGTAGAAAATGATAAATGCTAACCAAAAGGAAGACATGAGAGCTTACTTGGAATGCCCTATGCCAAGTCATATGTTTCCAAGTAAAGCTACGTCATGAAAACAAAAGAGGGGTTGCCCCCAAAATGAAACTCCAAACACATGAGGGATCCATGGATTTGGGGTTAGTATGTTCTTGCTATAATGTTTTTAGAGAGCTCGAAACTATCATCATTCCCCAAATACTCATAGAACTAGAATAATGACACAAAGAGATTGAAAACAAAGAGAAACCTTTCGAGTCAACATGGAAGAGAAATGAATGTCTCGACACCTTGTGTCATCCTCAAAAGGAAAAAACAAGAAAAATTAAAAGATAAAGGAAAATATTTTGGGTCAACATGGAGGAGACAAAGAGGTCTTGACACCTTGCATCATCCCCAAAAGGAAAACACAAGACAAAAAAAAGATAAAAGGAGAAGATAAAATATTTATGACTTAGAGAAGAATGAAGGTACAAAAATAGAGGAATATCACAAAGAGAGAGAGAGAGAGATACACCAAATAGAATAGTATGAGGGATCACATTACACACATGCAATCAGAAAAAAGAAAAAGAAATAATACAAAAGACTAGTAAGGCACATGCAATTCAACCTAAAGTAGGTCATCTACATCCCAATTGTGTTCATTGTATACCGAAGGTGGAAAACTAGCCAAAGGGACAATAGCAAGTGTCGAACTAGGGCCATCACCAGGTTCAACACTCTTCTTAGGAGAATTGTCATTTAAGCTCATGGAAGAGGAAAACATTGTATTTAATTCATTATGCACTTGGTCATCAATCTTAGCAACCTCATGATTGTCATCCAAGTTAATCACAATAGGAGGTCGGATGATAATTACCAAACAAGGGTTTAGCTCTTGTTGCGGTATAATATCTTTTTGTTTCGATGAAGGGGTAGAATCATCATGTATTTCTTCAGTCAAGTTTGGATCTTGATTTTCTTTGTTTATTTCTTCATTTAACCTTTGAGCAAGGGCATGATGTCTATGCCTATGCTCTCTAGCACCTTTGTTTCTTTTAGTTTGATTATCAAGTGGCATTTGTGTAGGATCAGGATGATCAACCATAGGTTTCTTTTCTTCCCTAAGGGAGGGAACGAAAGGAACCATGGAAGGTTGTTCAACCACTTTCTCTTTAACTTTGTAAGAAAAAAATATTCTAGGAGGTATGACAGGATTGTTTTCATTATCTCTTGGTCTTTTGTAGGAAGTAGGCAATGTCTTTATCTTAATTTGTTCTTGGTTGCTTGGAATGCCTTTTGGTTTAATCATGGTTTCATCAAGGATGGAAGGTTTGGTCGTAGATTTAGGAATATTTTGGAGGGATAATTTTTCTATTCATTTTTCCTTGAAATTTTGGTAGGATTTGAGAAAGAAGTCTTCTCGAGGTTTAATAGGTTCTATAGGCTAGGACCAAAAGAAATCTAATGAAAATTTTCCTTGGGAAGACAAAGGGTTAACACCACTATGATGCACAATGAAAATTTCATTTTCAAAGGGAAACTTTAAGCATTTATGCACAACCAAAGGGAAAAAATTCATGGAGCGAAGCCATGGATAGCCTAGCTTCACACAAAATTGGTTTGATTACAGGATGATGGAGAATGAAACATCTAATGTTTTTAGTCCTATTTGTAAAGGAAGGGTGATTGATCCCATCGTAGCGCAAGAGAAACTATTATACATCTTGATCCATGCTTTTGGTTTACCATATATTTCTTGATATAGCTCATGCACAAGTAAGAATTCTTCAGTGATCACATTCTCTCCATAGACAGGATCTATTAATATCCCATTAGTGGGCTTGTCATAGATTCAACCAACTATGTAAAGAGGACCATCAGGTGCATGTTTAAGTATATCTTGAGAGGAGAAAGAAATCTCAAGAGGATTTTTAGTTCAGCCCTTATGAGGTATGACCTTGATAAATCCAACCATATCATCGATAGGATCAGTATCTATAGGATCATGTTGAACAATATCATTGTTATCATCATCCGTGTCAACATTCATCACATCATTCTTTTTAGTTTCACTAGCTTTGACAAATGAAATACTATGATTAGGCATATGGTTGGTAAAGATTTACAAGTTTTGGTTAGGAGGGGCAACAAACTTATTTCCTTGATCATTAACACCACCAACTGAAAGCCTATCAGAATCAATGAGGTCTTGCACAAGATTTTTAAGACACTTACAATGTTTTGTGTCACATGCCCATTTTGTCAGTGATAATGACAATAATAATTTGGTCTATAATTTGCAGGTAATGGTTTATTAGGATTGGGAGTTTTAACAGGAGGAAAAGTAATCATTTTTTGTTCTAAGATTTGTGACATTGTGTTATGAAGGGTATCATGCAAGGGAGTGAATTGTCTTTTTAGGTCCCCATAGTTAAAGGGTATCGTCACTTTTATAGCAGCTACCTGGGTATCAACATGTTGAGTTGTTTGTTGAGGGGGATTTACATAAAGGAAAAATTTATTCTACTTCCTAAAAGGTTGGTAATTATTTTGGTTTGTGGACTCAAACTTCTCAATTTGGCTAGAGGTGGATTTTGCATCAAGACTACTAACCGAGTTTTGATAATCACGAAGGGTAGTACATATTTGCATGAAGGAGGTAAATTTCATCATGGTAAGCTTATCTTGTATCTTGCTTTACAAATTCTCTACGAACATCTTTTGAAGGTGAGGATCGGGAACCTTTACATTGATTTGGGAATAAAGCGATTGATAACACGAAATAAAGTCAGTAATATTTTCTTCTTCTTTTTTCTTTACATCTCATCAAATCAGCTAAGGTCATCTTAGGAGTCATATGCACCTAGAAATGGTTGATAAATGCCTCAAAAAGTTCATTGAATGAACTAATTGAGTTGTTCGGTAATGAAGAGAACCATTCTAAGGCTCTATCTTTCAAGCATCTAGGGAAAGGCTTAGCCAAGATTTTATCATCAAGTATAATGTCACTACATAAGGAAGTATAAGTGGAAACGTGGTTAGAAGGGTATCCTTTCCCTCCATATTTCTCAAATCTAGGTACCTCTACACCTTTTGGCATTGGTGTTCACAATATCTCCAAGGACAAGTGACTGCTTTTGACATAATATATAGGTGGGCCATTTTGATTTTGGTTGATAGTAGAAACTTGCTCCTGAAGGGATGAAATGGTTTTCAAAAGTTGGTTTATGAGAGGGTCATTGCTTGTATTGT
This sequence comes from Sequoia sempervirens, assembly GCA_007258455.2. Lineage (NCBI taxonomy): Eukaryota > Viridiplantae > Streptophyta > Pinopsida > Cupressales > Cupressaceae > Sequoia > Sequoia sempervirens. The sequence goes on from VDFB02145008.1 coordinate 27,109, forward strand.
GAGATGGAGTTGAATATGGTGGAGGTGTGTATGTGTTTGAAGGACAAGTGAATGGAATGCTTATAGGTGGTAAAGTGGTAGGAGATATGATGTGTGATGCCACAAAGGTACTAGGGATGCTAGCAAAAATACCCAAGGAAGGAATCACATTACTAGTATGTTGCATTGTTGTTGTAACTTGAGGGTTGGTATAGGTAGGAATAGAGGCAATTATTGTGGGAGGAGGAATTTGAATTCCTTATTGGCTTGTGACATTGTTTGAGGGTAAAGGACAACTAGTGGTTGAGGTAAGATGTTTTCCAAAGATCTAAACTATATTACACACAAGGTCAAGTTCGTCTTAACTTTCAAGCATGCGATGAATGTTATCTATGGTAGGGATTGTCGTAGTTGAAATGCTCTCAGCACTTATTTAGTTTGTAGGTTTTCTAAGTCTTCATGAATTTGGATTATGTTTTATTACAGAATATTAGCAACCATTGTTTCAACATGCGTCACACTACTTGAAGGCAAGGAATTTTTAAGGGTATGGTCCATACCTAGTGAACTAGTGTCATACTAGGAGTGAAAGAGATAGACAACCCAAGATCCACAATGATTGTGCTATCACAGGATTACATGAGTCTTGAACTTTGTCTCACTATAGTATTATCAATAGGACACCAAGTAGAAAATCTCATGCAAGGGATACTAAATGAAAGATGGATGCAAATGCAATTCAAATGAAGTTAAGCTAAATGCAATAAAATGAATATAATAAAAATTGTGTAAACTGAAACAAAAAGTTATCAACAACAAACAAGAACATAGAAATAGATTTTTGAATTCTAGAAAATGTAGTTTAAAATTTGCATTGGGACTAAATCACCCAAAGGGCGTATGAGTCCCAGTGAGGTTTTTTTTCATAAATTTCAAAAAAATTTAAGTGATTTTTTATGCTTTTTAGTTTGTATGATCTATAGACTAAATGCAAATGTAGATTTCAAATGATATTAAATGATGCAAGATGCAAAAATGCAACCTATATACACTTTCACTGATGCAATATTTAGAAACCCTAGATGCCAATTAACTAATGCAAACCCTAATGCAATGTTAATGCAAGCTAGATCTAAGACGATAATGCACTCCAAATTAGAATTATGATGTTCTAAATTTAGGTTCACCAAAATGAAATGAAGTAAAATGGTTGATTTATGGTTTAGGACATAAAACAACACTTTTCTACCTCATTCATTCAAGGAGAACCCTAGAGATCTCAATCTAAAGTATGCAAATGAGAAAGTGATCTTGTAATAGGGTTGTCCTAGGGTCTAGAAAGATCAATGAAATGCATGACCTAACGCTTAAACCTAATGCAATGCAAGACTTCACTAAATGACCTAAAAATGCATGTAAATTAGAATATAAAGCCAAGAAATCAGAAATGTGCTCTTGGAAACCTAAAGAAGACTAAATGAAGACTTGAAAAGCTAAAAAACATTGAAATTAATGCCTACTAGGACTCATACGCCAATTTGGGTGATTTAGTCCCATATTAGGGTTTCTAGGCAAGAACAAAAATCTGGCATAGATATGGCTAAAACTCTTGAAATTTGCAAATTTTCCTATACTAGGACTCATACGCCAGAAGTGGCATATCAGTCCAGTTAGGGCTTTCTAGAAATTTAAAGTCTGATTCTTCTCTTCAATGTCTACTATGTCCTTTCCACCTAATTTCTAGATCTAAATTTATGATTTATAACTTGTAGATGTCTTTTAATGATCTCTAATGCAAGGTGACAACTTTGACAACTTTGTCCAAACTTGCTCTTCAATGTGTCTTCAACCTAGATCTGCAAATCACACACTAAAGAGAGGGAAAAATGTTGTTTTGTTAGTAGAAAGGGGCTTTCCTTGGTCAAACCCCATTTTGGTAATCAAACCTTGAAATGAAATGAAATAGAAAAGGAGAATGCTGAATGAACAAAATATAATGCTGCAACTCACCAAACCCTAGCAATAAAGTGTTGCCAACATGTATGAGATGGCTCCAATGGATGTAGATCTTGAATCTTGCTTGAATGATATGGATCTTGAATTGAATGCTAGCTTGAATCATGAAACCCTACATCACAAATATTAGCTAAAAAATAAACATGATGCATGATGACTTTGATACGATGCTTGATGCTTGAATAATGCTCTAAAACACTTGATAATCAACTATTGAATGCTCTTGTAAACACTTGAATTCTCTTGAATTCTCTTGAATGCTCTTGTGAACTCCAATTTTCTATAATGCATGAATACTCAAGTTTCTAGGTGATCTCATGAATGCTTAGGTGAAAATGAGTGAAATAACCTTGTATTTATACTTGTTTATGCCAAATTTCTCAAAATTACAACACTACAAGCCGAAATCAGATCTAGGAGAATAAAATCCCACCAAGAATTTGAATTAAATTTAATTTTGGGTCACACAAAACTCATACACCAAAAGTGGCATATGAGTCCCATTAGGCTTAACTATGGTACACATTTTCAAAAATGCTTAGAATGGTGGAAAATCCAGATTGGGGCCCAAAACCCTAGGTGGGACCCATACGACCAAGGTAGCGTATGAGTCCCAAATCACTAAATCTAGGCCACAAACCTTAAAATACCTGAATTATGATTGGATCTTGATTCATGTCGATATTATCCTTAAATAGATGCATTAAATGAGGCTTGTGGATGCAAAATAAGGCCAATTAAAGCATAAAGAATCCCAATTATTTAATAAAACCCTAGAAAGGTGTGAAAGTGTGTTACAACACTTTACAAAACTCTCAATAAGGCACAATTAAGCTCATTTAGTTCACAAGGGCCCAAAACCTAATGTGAATATGTTAGACATATTACAACACTAAATCAAGGCCATGTTAAGGAGTACTTTTTCTATTATTACAATAACCTCAGGTGAAGACAAAAAGTAGGTGGGCACATAAAACAAAAAGAGGGTGAGAAACCCAACTACCTCATAACCTACTTAGGTAAAAATAAAATAGTGGTTATGAGAGGTTGCACAAGAAGCCAAAAGAGGATGTGTAACTCAACTACCCATGTGTGGGAGAGAGTGACATATGTAGTTGATATATTTCACCATGTGTCCTCATATTAACCACTCCTAATAAACCTAAGCAAGCTTAAATAATATGTGTAGGAAAAAATAAATACCCCTAACATAAGGAAAATAAAAAACCTACACTAACACCCCCCCTTAAGTGTAGCTTAGGTGGGTGAAAAGATGGGTCTCGATAAATGAAGCCATGTTAGGTACCCATGTACATAGAGATCCCCCCATAAGAAGAAGCTCCCTATAATATGGATAGCCCCCCTAAATAAAGAGAGAAAAATGAAGGACTAAATAACCCCTCCTATAGTAGACACCTATCTCACCCCAAGTAAAGCTCGCAGATGAATAAACTTGCTTTGTGTCAAGGGTTTTGTGAAGATGTCCACGGTTTGATCCAATGTAGAACAATACTTAAGATCAAAGATACCCTCCTGAATCAGCTCCCGAATGTAGTGCATATGAATCTAATTGTGTTTCGTCCTCTGATGATGAACTACATTCCTTGAGATCTATATTGCACTCTAATTATCACAAAATATGACTGTAGGATTTATGAATAAAATACCGAACTTAGTGAGAATATTACAAGAGTTTCTGGATTAGATTGTGTCAAAAAAATTTGCATCAACATTTCAAATCACACTTTGTGATTCATCATCAGGATAGAAGAGAGAATAGGAATGATGTAAAAAAAATTGACATAATCTAATCTAGAAACTCTTGCAATAATCTACATGGATTGTGGAAATATATTATCATTAGTGAGAATATTTTGAAGCCAAATAGCCTCAGTGGTGGCATTAATTGCTCCTCAATACTCACCTTCTATTGATGAAAGATAAATTGCAGACTGCTTCTTGCTCAACCAACAAACTAGATCAGAACCAAGGGAGAAGTAATACCCTGAAGTAGACTTGGGATCTTGAGAATCGCCTACCCAATATTAATTTGTGTGTCCCACCAAGTCAATATCCATTCCCACTACATACTTAACCCCATAATTGTGAGTACCCTAAATGTAGTGAATGATCCACTTAGCTGATTTCCAATGCAACTCATGTGGCTCTTGCATAAATTGAGAAACCATGCCTACATAAGTCAAGTAGATGAGACTCCCAACAAGTTGTTGGTACAAAGTGCCATCAACCAAGGGTGAAGAACACCTAGCCTCAAGTTTGACCCCTGACAGAAATGGATTTGGTGCATCCTTACAGTCATCCATGCAAAATCTAGAGAGAATATCAAGTGCATACTTGGGTATTCCAAGGAAGATTCCTAAAGACGATTGAGTGATCTCAATCCCCAAGAAGTAATGCAAAAGACCCAAGTCAGACATCAAAAATCTATCATGTAGAGCAATTTTTACTGCCTTGATGGTGGACGAGTGACTCCTTGTGATCAATAAGTCATCAACATAGAGAACCAAGAATGTGAGAGTGTCATCCTACTATAGAATGTATACATTTGGATCCGAATGACATCGTTTTTACCCAAATATCAGAAGGAAATATTCCATCTTGGCATACGAAGCTCGAGGAGCCTATTTGAGGCCATAGAGAGACTTTTGAAGTCTACACACAAGTGAAGGTTCCTGCACAAACCCTTGTGGTTGCTCCATGTAGATTTCCTCCTGAAGGTCACCATGAAGAAAGTCACTCTTCACATCCATCTGATGAAATTACCAATGATGTGATGTAGCTATAGCAAGGACAAGTTAGATGGAATTCATCTTAGCAACTAGTGCAAAAATTTTAGAGTAGTCAATCCTGAGAAGTTGGGAGAATCCTTTTTCTACCAAGAGAGCCTTATGCTTGTCACTTGCATCAAAAAAAATTTCTTCCCTTAGGAAGAGGGACTAAATCCCATGTGTGATTCCTCTCTAAGGAATTGAACTCTTCTTGCATTGCAACATCCCACTTAGGAATACCAAAAGCTTCTCGAAAAGACTGTGGATCAAAATTTAAAGCAACGAAGAGATTTGGAGCCTATTGAAACTATGACTGTGTTCTTGTGTCTAATGGATCGCCAACCCAATCATCTGTTGACTCCAATGTCTTTCAAGCCCAATGAGGTGTTGAGGTTGGAGAATCTAGAGGAGAATCATCAATCTCTAAATGATGAATAGAAGAGGAATGTGAATCCTCATCATCACTATCACCATCTAAAGTGGAGGAAGAAGACTCCTCATCAATATTAGTAGTATTAAGATCCTCTGAAGAACTATCATCATGATGCAAAGTCTCCAATGTGATGGTAGATGGAGAAGTGGTAGGAGAAGAACTAGAGTAGCTCTCCTCAAAACAAACACTCCTCTCAATAAACAACTCATGAGTGGTGGGATGGACAAGCCTATAACCTTTGACATAATCTAGATACCTAACAAATATGCAAGGCTTGCTCTACATATTCATAGCCTTGTATTTCTCTGGTGGAATATGGGCCCATGCAAGAGAACCAAACACTCGAAAGTGCTTAACTGTGGATTTCTGACCAATCCAAGCTTGAAAATGAGTTACCCCCTTCACAACTTTGTGAGGAACTCAGTTCTAGATGTAACATACAGAATTGATGGCCTCTACCCAATACTGAGGTAACAAAGAATTGGAGTGAATCATACGATTGGCCATCTCCTTCAAGGACTTGTTCTTGCATTCTACAACACCATTTTTTTGAGGACTATATGGAATTTTGTGTTGCATGTTGATTCCTTCTGAAGCACAAAACTGTTCAAACTAATTGTTAACATATTCTTCCCATTATCTATATGAAAAATCTTGATGAACTTCCCATATTGTTTCTCTACAAAAGCTTTGAAATATAGAAAATGATCAAAGACCTCAAACTCTTGTTTGAGAAAATAGACCCAAGTGTATCTGGAAAGTTATCAATAAATGTCAAGACATATTTAGCCCTACTAAATGATGGTTGTGGAAATGGTACTGCCAAGCCACTATGTACCAACTCCAATAGATTTGTAGCTCTCTATGCATTTCCTTTATCATATTTCTCATCAGGATGCTTACCAAGAATGCATCCCTGGAAAACTCCATCAAAAAATTGAATAGAAGGAAACCCTAAAACTATGTCATGTTGACTAAGCTATTGCAAGTAACAATAGTTCAAGTGGCCAAACTGTTGATGCCATAAACAACCCTCCTCATCTGCATGAGTGTGTAAGACTATCGAAGGAGAGAGTCAAGAACAAAGTGAGAAAAATAATATAGTCTAGACTGATGATATGATTTTCCCACAACAACTGTAGACCCATTATGCATTTAATTGATTACCACTATATCTGGAGTGAACTCAACTTGCTTTCTAGAACCAGTGTGAGCGATCTGATAAATAGACAGGAGATCAATTGAAAAAGATGGAACATAAAGAACATCCTCAAATGTCCCTTCACCCGCATCAACAGACCCTCTCCCATGTACTTCAATAGGAGTTTCATCACCCATAAGTATGGCAGGCATAAAACATGGCTCCAAAGAGGTAAAATTATCCTCTGATGAGGCCATGTGGTGCAATGCACCCAAGTAAATGATCCAAGACTTTGGTTGTGAAGCAACAAAAACTAGGGCCTTTTCCTTTCCTTTCCCCTTACTTTTGTTTGTGTCCTTAGAAGAACCTTCTGATGAACTCTATTTGATTGAATCAGGCACCTTGATATTGTTCTTTTCTAGAAGATGTGAAAGGTGGTCAATTTGTTTCTTTAAACATTTATGTTCATCATGGCCAGGCCTCTTACAATAAGAACACTTGACCTCCTCCTTCTATTGTACCCAAAATAAAATTTGTGCTTCATTAAGACATTTTGATAAAAATGGATAAAATCTTGTAAATTTGTCATCAACAGTCAACAAAAGTCAAAGTCTTTGAAAATAACAATTTTCTAGTCTTAGAAATTTTTGAACGACAAATGAAACATAGGGTTTTTGTGGTTTTATTATCAAGAGGATACTTGCAAATATTTGAAAATTTTGAAATTAGGGTTTTAGGCCCCTATTTTTAAAAAATACCCTAAAAATAGGATCTTTCTAGAAATGACTCAAAATGATTTTGATAGGTTAATCATTTTTCACAATCACACTGGTCAAGTTAGAATCATGAAAAAGTTATTTTTTCTTTGGTGGGTCAATTTCACTTTTTCAGGAAAAAAGTTAGGACCTCCAAGGTCATCAATGGCAGATGGCTAGATACCAGGTGTTGAAATCTAAGTTTCAAACATTGCACATAAGAGTCTATGGAAAAATATGCTCGAAAGATGTTCAATGATAGAGGGGAATTTCAAAAGTTGAAAAATGCAAAAAATAAACTGTTTGGAAAAAGGGCGCCTTGTCACAAGGGAGATGCCTTTGCAGTCAACGCCTTGGTCAACTTTTCAATTCCCATGCATGTGAAGTGATGAAAGCAATCACAATGGTGAACATGGTCACGTTGCCGACAATACGGTCAACCTATTCAAGCAACATAGTGAATGCAGAGTGCAAGGAGAGTAAAATCATCACAAAATTGATAACAATGGAGCCAAAAGTGCCCTTGCTAGCCAGAGGCGCCCAAGAATTCAAGAGGTCAAATATAGTTGTTAAGTTTTGCAAGGTTGGGGATCTTCTTCATAATTCTACTAGCTTTCTGATGGATCATCAAGCTAGTTCAATAGATTCATCAAACACTGAAAAATGAAGGCAAAGGTGGAAGATGGTGAAAGTCAAGAGTCTTCAAAAATGGCAGTTCTTCAAGGGAAAAGTGCCCCTACAGGCCACGGGCGTCCAAAAATGAAACCATTTAGAAGTTAGTCTTTGGTTTAATTATCTCCAAATCATCTTCCTAGATTCAGCCCAACTCTGTAATGAGTCTGTTTACTAGTCCACAATGCCTATCAAACACAAGTAATTGTAGATCAAGTAGACATGTAAAACAAAGGATAAAATGATGAACAAAAGAGAAAAAGTACCCCTAGCACCCAACATTTTGGGCAATCAGATAAGGTTTTTCATAGTTGCAGCTTCCAAGACATTTTTTTGAATCCTTCTAGCTTCACGATGAATCCAACAACCAACTCACAGGGACTGTCAAACACTCACAAATGAAGTTGAAAAATGTGAAAAATTGGCTAAGTATAGAACAAAAAGCACCCTTCTAACAAAAGGTGCCCAAATTTTTGGAGCATCAAATGTATCTTTCATGTTTCACAACTCCCATGAAGTCCTCAGTTTTGATCAGGTTTCCTGATGAGTCCATCAACAAGTTCACCGAAGCAGTCAAACATCCAACAATGAGGACCGAACTGGAGGATTTCATCAAGAGTTGCGAAGTGAAAATTGTGTCTCAGAAGCACAAAAGTACCCCGACAGGCCAGGGGCATCTAGTAATTTGAACCCCTTGAATCAATTTTTAGATCTTGTACAGCTAGTCATCCTTTCTGTGATTTTTTCATCTTTGCGATGGATTCAACATCGAGTCCATGGGGATCATCAATCACTGAAAGTTATAGATTGAAGTTGTATACATTGAAAACCATCTAAAAATTGGTTAACATTGGCAAGAAAAAGCACCTAATCTAAAAAAGGAACCCAAAAATTCAAGCCACCAGAAGTCATTTTTAGGGTTTGCAGCCTCTAGTAACATCTCTTCAGAGTTGATCCTGCTCTGTAGTGAATCTATCAACCAAACCTTAGGATCAATCTGGCATCTGGAATCAAGGGTCAAACGAAAGTAGTTTATCAAAGGAATTTTGAAAATCTTAAAAATGTCCTAACATTGGCAAGGTGGCGTCCAAACTCAACTCCAATTAAGATGTTTTGAAGAATTTCTCATGTCTAGGCATCATAAAATTTGGGGAATGCTTCTAGTTAACTGCCAATCACGTTAGATAACTCTTCAATCAGGGTTTGGACACCCTAACTGATTCTTCCACCTTCAAATGATACTTAACAAGCATCTAGGCATCCTTTCTCATTATTTCTGTAGGTTGAATCCAAATGCCAAACACAAAATTTTATTCTCTACAACATTTGAAGGATCAAATGACAAGGGTTTTCAACTTTATTCATATTTTCAAGATCAAGTTGCACATAAGGATGTTTTTCTAGAGTTCATATCTCTAGCCATCATTTTTTAGAGGTAGTAATTCATAGCCTTCAACTTCTAGCATTCCAGGTTCTCTTTTTTTATCTTCTCCAAGGTTGAAATTTTTTCCCACGATTTCTTCTCCTTGTCTTAGGTTTTCTTACATGTTCGAGAAAACTTAATTTTTTCACAGATTTGACCTTCTTGGTTCATTCAACACTAAATTGGCCACAAAACCCATGTGCCATAATTTTCCAAAAAAATTACCCCGCTGCCTCCAATTTTTAGGGTTTATGAAAAAATCACCATTTTTAGAAACTTGCATTCTAGGTTTGCTTAGCACAAAGGCACCTACAATACCCATGTCTTAGAATTTCTCTAGGAAAAAATTTCCTCGCTGCCTCTACCTTTGAGGGGTTGTTAGATGCCTAAGAAAAAGTCATTTTTTTAAAAAATATGGCATTCTAGGTCCATTCAAAAAGATATTCTCAACAAAACTTGTGTCTCAAAATTTTTCATAAAAATTGCCTCTCGGTGAAGCTATTTTTAGCCTCTGCAAAAAAAAATGTTCAAACATAGAAATGTGCCTAGTCATTCTTCCAGTTTTTTAGTATGTAATTCTCTCAAGTTGAATTCAAGAACAAATCGGTCTTCATTCACAATTTCGTGAGAACACTCAACACTAATTTCCATCAAGTGCATCCCGTGGTTGATTTGGAAAAATTGATAGGCGTAGACACCATCACACTCTAGAACTTTGAACAATCTAGGTTACTTCAAGCAGCCTCTTTCCCCATCTCGACACAAAATATCAAATTTATAATTGCTTGCGTAAAGCATTACAACCACACTTAACGAGAAATTCAATCAGTAGATGGGAAAACAATTTGTAGCCTCAAGCCAAAGGACATTGAAAGGTGTCTTGCTATTCCACCATGTGCAAACAACCTAATTATGTTAGTTGAAGAATGTGAAAAGGAATTTAACATGTGAAAGAAACTATGTTATAAAAGAATGGAAAAAAGGTGGCTCAAGTAGAAATGAAACAATTTTCCAAAGAACGTCGGACTTGGAGAATTGAGGGATGAGTATGCTATCATGATTACTTTACTAAACCATGTGACGGGTCAAGCAGAAGCGAACAAGTTTTAGCCATGGATGTATTACATCATGTCTCAACTTGTCAACAACAAGGAAAACTATGACTGGGCTACTTTTATCAGCGAGACCCTTCACAGCCAGATGATAGGATTCTTCAAAGCCCACGAATTTCATATGGTTTCAAGGCTAGTTTAGAGGGTTGAATACCATTGAACTCTGGGCGTTTAACCAATTTATGAGCATTTCTCATAGCTTGAAATTTCATAGTTAGAAAGGTACTTCAAGAGGGTAAATGACCTATTCCTGATGCACATAGTGAGGGATCTTGATCACAAGTTACATATACGCATTTCACCAGAAGCTAGATTGGAAATGGTAGATTGGGTCAATTGGTTCATCCAGTTCCCCACATTCACCTACATTCACGTATATGGTTTCTTCGGCAGTCCAACCATGTTACCCCATTATCCATCAAATAAGGTGGTATTCATGGAGTTCTTAAGGTATTTGCATGAGGTACACACTTTTCTGTGTGTTAAACGTAAATCTGTTGCCAAATTTCCTTTTGAGATGGGGATATACAAGTGCAAAACAACAATTGATGCCAAGTCAATGGGAAATGAAATGATGAAGCTTAATCTTAATTTTCTCATTGAAAGGAACTCATATGACCCTTGGGGTCATTTGGCAGCTCGCCTTGGTGGAAACTCTTCACATAAACCTACCATGGAGGATTATGCATTTAGTGGTGAAGAAGAGTTCGAAGTGCGCAAGCACAATTACAAAAGATTCACTCTTCCACATATCATTGATTTCTTATCAGAGGATGTGGAAGGTTTATTAGATGATGATGTGGAAGTCATACTTCCCACATAGTTCAAAGATCAAATTGACTCGCAGCCACTTCGATCCATTGATTGGTATGCCAAAGAGAGCACCTTCATTGAGGAAAGGACAAGCTGATTTGTAAGGCACAACAAGCTATTCCTAGATAGCAAGAGGACATGAAAGGAAGTCACTCCAATTACAGAGCTGACACTGGTTACCACCACACTACCTTCCACTTCCAAGTGGAAACCCAGAGTGAAAGCGATGATTCATCCTCTAGAGGGTTCAAAGAATAGCAAAATGTTAGGGAATTCAAGGGAAAAGATGAAATTTGCTGATATAAATCATCAAGAAAATCAAATGGATACAACCATAGATACAGTGGAAGCAATGCCAGAAATAGAAGTAGAATGTCCTATTCCATCACCACCACAACCCTCTCCAATTCATGTTGAATTGGAGCCTTTTTCGCCAATTCATGATATCTCCACACCATCTCACTCATCGCAAATTGATGAGACAAGAACTAATCCTCCCAGAGAAGTTATCCAAGACTCATCATCTTGGCTTGGGAACAACCTAGATAGGAAAAGAAGAAATCCTTTTTACTAGTTAGAATTTATTGAGTTTGAAAAATTCTACAAAGACACATTTGACAAGAAAATTAAAAAGCAAGTCTACATGAAGAACACTAAAAACAAGGTAGTCATTGAAATTGCCACACCACTAGTTGACAAGAACACCAATGAGGTTGAGGCTGATGATTTCACATTGGTCAAAGCCAACCTTCATAGAAGCACATGAGAAGCTGATGTAAGTCTCTTTGTGGTTGTGATAGTTAACTTGAAAGAAAGAGTGGTCAAAGATGTTGAAGACAAGGCAGTCCTCAAGGCTGAAAATCAACAGTTATGACAATACATCTCCAACCTCCTTCACGATACTTCACATGTCACTACCTTTCTTCCACAAATATTGGAATTACCTACAAAACAAAATCAACTAAGTCATTTGGTTGTTTATGGGAAACACCTGAGAGACTAGGTAGAAGAGTCCGGCATCGAGGGCCATTTCATACCTACAAAGTTGTACCAATTGAGGTACAATGCCCACGACCTTCACTCAGAAATGTAGGAATCAGATGAAAGCATAGTAGAGAGGAAGCCTTGATATGAGATTGCCATTTCAGACTTGAGAATGGCATATGATTTAGTCACTACAAAGGAGAACAAGAAAAAGATTTTCGCTTGGAAAGAACAACTTGTCTACAAGGTAAAAGCTTACGATACAATTTCTATAGAATTGATTGAGTGCAGACAAAAGGTGGAAAGTGCTCTCAAGTTTGTAAGAACTTTCATGTCACAAGTCCCTTTCCAATACCAATGTGAAGATGGTGTGTAAATTGAGCTCACTATCATATAGATAGAATTTTAGGACCTCATCCATAGTAGTTTCAATGGTGACCCTATTGACTACAATATGAGTCAAATTACAACAATGTCAGTGAGATTCGATGAGGTAGCTAAAAGGGGAAGAGATTTTTAGAATTAAATTACACATGGCAGAGTGATGTTGTAGAGGCATGAAATCATTTAGAAGAGTATCAATTGTCGAAATGCAAAGGCAATTAATAGCTTCCTAGAGGACTTGATTGCTGGAGTTGATGAGGAGTAGATTGTCAGTTGAGGTGCATAACTTTCTCCAAAGATAGAATTTTAGATCAGCAGTTAACTTGACACCTTTTCCAAGTTAACTGACTATCCACCTTTCATGCATGCCTATCTTTGGAGACACCTATTGTACAATTGGAGTTAGTTTATTTTTTAGAATCAGTTAACTAAGGTAGTCTTTCTAGTTAGTTGTTAGTTACCTTTTTTTAGACATAGGAATAAATCTTACTAATTCGCATGAACTGATTGTTAACACAAGGAGATTTTAGGGTTCCCTACTCCTATGTTTGTCTGTAAATAAGAGCAACCTTGCTCATTGTATTTTGTAGTGTGGAAGAATTTACACCATTTTCATTTTCACACTTAAGTTGGACCTATTTTTGCACCCCTTGTATTAAATTCCCTTTAGGTCACTTGTTATGGGCCCCTAAAACCTATTTTTATGCAACCCAAGGCATATTTCAACCATAAACCTAGCCAAAACCCATAAACGACCATTAATATTGGTAGCTTACCTTTCAAAGTTGCAATTTAAGCCTTGTGGGACCAAGATTCCCTTAGTGGTGTCTTAGTCCCACCTAGTGGGACCAAGATGCCACTTAGGGCATCTTAGTCCCGAGTGCTTTGTTTTCAGGAATTAAGAGTAGGAAATGAAAATATTTGAATTTATTTGCCATTTTTTCGATCTTTGGGATCTAATAATTGGGTTATTAGATGGAAATTCCTATAGACGTAATATTCACACCTCATTTTTCACATAAGAGACACAAGTTGAAGAAAGTTGAGACAAGTGAAGCAAGTTTGAAGGAGAGTTTCAAGTATTGGAGCAGCCTTCTAGTGTTTTTACAAGTTTTTCAAGTATATTTTCAAGTCAAGATCTAGCATTGCCAAAGATTAATAATGGATGCCTATGGAGGATCA
>VDFB02145010.1:0-10700 GCA_007258455.2 Sequoia sempervirens
AAATGGATTAGATGATTAACTAAGTAATATTAAGGAAGCTCTTAAATTATATCATCGTAAAGTTATTAACTTGTTTTATATAAAGGAATTAAGTAATCTTGACAAATAAGAGAGTGATAGAATTAGGAATGGAGATTGTTGTTATTTAAGAGTAACATTATAATGTGTAAATTGGAATATATTTGTTTTAATTTGTGTTTGGAAGAGTATACTTGTGATTAGTATCTTATGGCTTAAAAACATTAGATTTTATCTTCACTTCGCAATATTGTGCTATCCTTGAATGTTGGAAATGATTGATCTTTAAAATAATGTTCTTTTTAGATTGTTTCAAGTTGCTTCTTATTGAATGAATGGATATATTGTATTTGAATGTGCGGTTTTATGGATTGTTTTGATACATCCTTTTGATGTGACTTTTCATGAGTTGATTTTGAGTGGGGGATTTTCTCTCATTTAATTTATGTTGCTATTCGTTGGGAACCCATATGTTTTCTTTTGTTCTTTACCCTAAGTGGTAAATCGGTTAATGTTATCGTTGTCATGGTTGATGGTTCTGCTTGAGTTGTTAATAAGTCAAATTGAAAAGTTCATTGAGTTATGGGTATTCAGAGAGGAGAAAATAGAGGTTTCCCTTGGATTTCTGATTTAGTTTGTATCGAAGTTGTTGATGTTGTTTGGATGGGGTTGTTGATCTTATTTTGATGTATTCACTCATTATATTTGGATTGAAAATAGTTCTTGTGGCCTTGCAATTATTGTTGTCATTTATTTGATGGGGAAACCCTAATGTAAACTTTTTGAGAGTCTTCTAGAGGCTTGTTTTTATTGTTGGTTAATGTCTCTCCTTTTATGTTCCCTTGAAGTGGCAAGTGTTTTGGTTTCATGATTTTGAAAGGGTTGTACAGGAATTGTTGAGACTTTGATTTTGTACTTGTTAGCGAGATGGGTAATGCCTCGCATGCTTTTATGTTGTGATTCTTTGTTCAAATTATGATGGTACAGCCCTTGGTTTTTTATGTTGTTGGGTCTCTAGGGAGAGTGGCTCCTCATGGGGGCCGGCGCCCCGTTTAAGTGGATGGGCACAAGATAACCCACAAGTGAGTTAGTAATCAAGTGAAAACCTAATAATTAACTTAGGAGGGTTGGGTAGTAATATCATTATAAGATTTTAAAATGGATGCCTCATCTTCATTAGTGCTTTTGTAGACTAATGGAAGGCTAAGAAGGCCGTGGTTGGCAAGATCGTTGCCTTAACTTCACAAAAGGTAACGGTTCCGCATGAGCAACCCTATGGGGTGGTTCCTTGAGATAGGTAGCCTGGAAAACCATAGATGGAGGTGGTTCCTAGCACTTGGTTGCCTAGATAATCCGTCAGTAGACGGAGGTGGTACCTTGCAATAGGTAGCCTGGCGAATCCATGTTAAACCATGCGATGACACTCTCCTCTAGTTGCCCAGGTGTTTTACTTTATTGTGTTCCTCTGGAAGAATGTTATGGGAGTTGGTTTAGATTGTGGTTGAGTGGACTTATTTTGATTTATGGAGTATTGCCTTGATACATCTTTGGTGTACTTTGTGGTCTTGTATGATCTCATTGATATTTGACTTATGACCTTATACTCTTATGGTACTGTGATATGATGTTATCGTATTGTTTAATTGCAATTTGGAATTGTATTATGTTTATTAATTCAGTTTGATTTGGAAGTGTTTCATGATCATCCTTTGGTTACTTGTGTACTGGTCATTGCTTTGATTTATGTGATGAGATTTATGACTTTAAGTTATTATGTTGACTCTTGGATGTTGTTGATTATGTCATTGTAACCCTTGCGTTTTATGATACTTTTGTATGACGTTGAGTCTTGTGGTTCCCTGTTTGGATGTTCTTGGTTGAGGTCTCTTTCTTGTTAGCTCCTTAGCACGGGGGGTGGGTCTTCGGACCCACGTGGTCGGGTGGAACGTGCTAAGCACCCCATTGGGTCCCCAGTCAAGGATCGAGAGGTGTGGATTGGTGCTGCTGCAGCGACTCCAGAGTTGTATTTGTCTTGGAGCCAGTTATGATACTTTGTATTCATTTGTTCATTTGTATCATGACTCTTGTTGTATGGTTTCCGTTCATGTTTGGAAACACTGTTGTATCATTGTACCTCTAGGACATTGTATTGTAATGTAATGTCAAACCTTATGTGGCTAATGGCCATGGCAGTTGTTACTCAATGTGTTAAGTTATTCATGCATATGTTGTATTCATGTACACAGATGGTTTCTTATAAATGATTTATCATGTATGTGTTACTTTTGTTAATGTTTACTTTGCTATAGATTATATCCTTGGCTTTTATTCTTTATTGTCGTTGTGTGGATCTAAGTTGCGTAATGACTCCTTGTGTACCCCAAGGGATGTATGTGTTAGTGAATCTACTTAAATGAAATTCATGTCATAATTTAATGTGTATTGCATGTATGTTATGTTTACTTTAAAAAAAAAATTGTGCAGTAATTATTGTTTAATTGTCCTTTGGGGGTTTGCACGATGGGGCATTACAGGGAGCATTACCTTTATAGAAGACTCCTAGAAATTTTAAGTAGTGGTTGCTTAAAAAAAAGCCAAGCATTAGACCTTATTCTTTCCACCCCACCACTTGAAGTTTTAAATTTTAGATTGGAGGGTAATATAAGGTGTTGTTTCTAAAGGTAAACATGATAGTTATTAACAATGAATACAAAGAGAAATTGAAAATAATAAAAATACAAGAATCACAATACCATGATTTAACCATCACATGATACCATTACCAACTAACTTACAATAATTTATTATTATACTAAATTTTCATATATATATTTTATTAATTATATGAATACGTATCAAACTCAAAAATGTGTTATGCATAAATAAAGATAAAGAAAACATTTCATAATTGTGTCTTAAGAAAATTATATTTTTTCTCTTTCATAATGGTGTTATAGAGAAAAATAGTGTTACACCCTAAATTTTGTTTTACAAATTAATTTTAACTTTTTATGTTAAAAATGTATTTTTGCCATCAATATATGATTATATGTTATTTGACATTTTGATGAAATTATATTGCAATCCAATGTGTTTCAATTTTAATGATTATTATTATTTAAGAAAGATTATGATGATGTTGCACTAATTAATAACAAACTAACTATTTGATTGGATTTCTAAGTGAAATGCAGGATCAAATTCTTACTCTCTCAGAGGGAGAGAGATAGTATCACTAGATAGAAGAGTATAGACTTGGGAAATAAATAGGTTAATCCAAAATTAATTCGACACACTTACATAGGTCTATGTAACCAATTTAGGTAAGTAACTCTAGTCCTATCATTGAGTTAATTTTATGTTTTTTCTGATTTTGGGTCGAGCCATAAGGTTAGGATGAGCCTTGTCGAGTCCTTGGCCTAATCTATTTCAATAAAAATAAAGTTTTATGTAACTATCATCTCCATCATTTTGAATTATTAATTTTGTTTATATAAAGTCCAATTGACTATTATCTAAATGTATTTACATAAAATATATTATATATATAATATTAATTGGTATTTTGAAGGCAAATGGACATGCTAATAAAATAATGTAAAGGTAATTAAATATATTAAAACTATATAACCACTTTGTCTGGCTTAAAACCCTCCATCGAAGGCTACAAATTGGGAGTTTTAAACTACATTAAATCCATTGTTAAGTGCATAAAGGTGGCACTAAAGTATTAACTATTTGCTTAAACCATTAAGAAGCATCAACTTCTATTTATAAAATGCATGTTAATGTGATCAAAGAGAGAATAGGCACCGCATCATAGTGAGTTTATAACTCCTTTAGTGGCCATTAAAAAGACAGTTTAAAAGTTAATAAGGGGGCAGTTAAATGGTCAAGGCCGCATAAATAGCTAGTAAAAGGTGGATCGTTGCATTACATTTGAGGATTGTTGCATTTTATTTAAACCATTATTCATACCATAGGTTTGAGAGAAAATAACATGGGCTTGAGAGGAGAGGAGAGTCTAATATCATAGAATTTTATTACTAGTTTATCTATCTTTATATAAAAGCTATATAATTAACATCGTAAGATATCTTTTTTGCATTTTTCTCTTGTAATAGGAAATTTAAAGGAAAAAATTTCAAAATCAAATATCTCAAAATCAACATTATTATTTTCTTCTATACTTTCAAATCCTTGGCCTAAACCTGGTGTATAGGTTGCATGCTCATCCTTCTTACTGTGCAAAACAACAAGACTCTCAAATTCCTAGTTACTACTTACAAGCCATAGTCATAAACGAGAAGCCCACATCCATTCATTCTTATAGAACCAAACAACTCGAAAAACAAGGTCAGTATAATTACCCTCTCCCTCTATTTATAAAAACAATCATGACTGTGAAACCCCTCGGAAAAATTTTACAGCACAAGAAACAATTCTGAAACAATTGCTAGCATTGGCTATCTTTTAATGCATTCCATTGCAAAAGAAACATAAGAGAAACAATTTTGAAACCACTATTGGCATTGGCATTTATTATCTGTTCAATGCATTTCATTGCGAAAGCAACAACAAAAGAGAAACAATTCTGAAACCACTATTGGCATTGGCTATTTGTTCAATGTATTTCATTACAAAAGTGCAACAGAAGAGAAACAATTCTGAAACCACTGTTGGCATTGGTTATCTATTCAGTGCATTCAAGAATAGAAAAAATGTACACACACTAGTCAAAACATGAAAGAAGGCAGTACAAGATAAAAGAAGTGATGATAAAACTCAAACCAGAGATTCAAAAATATGCAATCAAAATATTACGAAAATATTCTCCTTTAAATTTCTCTCACGAAGCTAGAATAGTCTGCAATGAAATTCTTCAACCTTTGTAATAATCATATTTTAAATAATCATACACAGTCTAATGTGCATGAATGATTCCCTTTTTCTCTCAGAACCAATTTCAATATATGGTTTTCCACGCAGATGAAGAATTCGGTACTAACCCAGCTTTAAATGCACAAACAGTTATCTATGTTCATTTTTCTTTTGACATATTTGATAAAGGGTTGATAGCTCTTTTGTTTTGATGAGATAGTAGGAAGCTCAATAGGGATCCCACACACTTAAAATCCTTATAAGAAAATGTTGCTTCAGACCAAAAAATTTGAAACTTATTAATTAGAGACAATGTTGCCATCGAGATATTTTTTTGTTTTGGATTATGTGACACCATATAAACCCAATCATGGATGAAATCTACAAAAACAAAAATAGTATATTCTAGACTTGAAATTCTTCTTGAACCATCTAGGCCGAATGTCCAACCAAACTCTTAGGGAAAATAAGGATTGACTTCCAATATTGAAACTCTATAATCATTGAGTATTACAACAGTCAAGATGGAGTCAACCATATCACCGAGTATCACTAGAATTAGTATTTGGCAGGATGTTGAGAAACCAACATTGTGCCCCAGTAGGTAGACAATGTTGTTAGGCATAGGCAATCTCCATTGGGTTTTTCAGTAGTACCTTAGCCCTTTAATTGAATTTTGACATTGCTTAAGCTCCTAGTTTATTTCACTAGTCCTACTTCACCCATAAACTCATTAATAGCCTCAAAACCTTTGCTGACCAAGGATGGGCTGCTGCAAGGGAATTGTTCTCTGAACGCATCATTGAATTTTCAGCATAGACCACATGAACCAGCTCCTCTGACAAATATCCTTCAACACCTCCACTATTTTCCTATATGCTAAAAAATGGGATTTGAAGTTGTTATGTACACGTATAAGTTTTTCTACTATGGAATGCCTTATGGTGTAACTAGCATATATATATTATTTATTAATAATATATATAAAATATGCTTCAAGAGATATCCTCTCGAGGCGTCTATTGCACTTTTATATGGCTAATTCATTATAAAAAATAAATGCCTCGAGAAGGATATCTCTCGACGTATTTTATATATATTATTAATAAATAATATATATATGCTAGTAGCATTCCCAGTAGAACATGGAAGATTAAATTATTATTGTTAGGGTTAGTGTTAGGGTTAGGGTTAGTTTTTTTTTTGGGATTTGCATTAGGGTTAGGTTCAGGGTTATGGTTGAGGGTTAGAGATTGTGTTTGGGATATAAATTTGGGATAGGGGTAGTGTTACTTTTAGGGTTTCTCTTAAGAAGGATATCTTTCAGCATTAGTATTGGGATTAGGGTTATGCTTAGATTGTAGGGTTAGGGTTAGTGTTATTTTTAGGATTTGCATTAGGGTTAGGTTCAGGGTTATTGTTGAGGTTTTGAGATTGTCCTTGGAATATAAATTTGGGATAGGGTTTGGGCCAGAGTTAGTGTTTGACATAAATTTGGGATTATGGTTGGATTAATATTGGTAGCAATATTTGGGTTAGGGTCTAGGGTTAGGGTTATGATTATAATTAGATGTAGAATTATAATTTGGATTGGACTTATCATCACAATTAGGCTTAGGTTTAGGATTAGACATATAATTAGGATGAAGGGTATTGCTAAGGTCAAGGTTAGGGTTAGAGATAGAATTATCATCACAATTAGGGTTAGGGTTAGGATTAGACATTGAATTAAGATGAAGGCTATGGTTAAGGTCAGAGTTAGGGTTAGGGTTAGTACTAGACATAGAATTAAGATGAAGGGTATGGTTAAGGTCAAGCTTAGGGTTAGAGATAGAATAAGGATTAAGGTTGGGATTAACGTTAGTATTGGGATTAGGTTTATGCTTAGATTTTAGGGTTAGGGTTAGTGTTATTTTTAAGATTTGCATTAGGGTTAGGTTCAAGGTTATGGTTGAGGGTTAGATATTGTGTTTGGGATATAAATTTGTTATAAGGTTAGTGTTATTTTTAGGATTTCTCTCAAGGATATCTCTCGGCGTTAGTATTAGGATTAGGGTTATGCTTAGATTTTAAGGTTAGGTTTAGTGTAGGATTTTCATTAGGGTTAGGTTCAGGGTTATGGTGGAGGGTTGAAGATTGTAATTAGGATATAAAATTGGAATATGAAATGGGCCAGGGTTAGTGTTTGAGATAAATTTGGGATTATGATTGGATTAACATTGGTAGTACAATTTGGGTTAGGGCCTAGGGTTAGAGTTATAATTACAATTAGATGTAGAATTAAAATTTGGCTTGGGCATATCATCACAATAAGGATTAGGGTTAGGATTAGACATAGAGTTAGGATGAAGGGTATGCTTAAGGTCAAGATTAGGGTTAGAGATAAAATTAATATCGTCACAATTAGGGTTAGGGTTAGGGTTAGGAATTAGACATAGAATTAGGATGAAGGGTATGGTTATGAAATAGATATTTCCACATTCATGAAGCAACATGAGAGATATTAAATGAATTATAGTTAGGATTAGGGTCAGGGTTAGGAATAGGGTTAAAATTAGAGTTAGGATTGGGTGTAGGGTTAGGTTTAAGGTTAGGGTTGGAGATATAATTAAGGTTAGGGTTAGTGTTAGAATGAGGGTTAGGATTTAGGGATAACATCATTGTTAGGGTTAAAGTTAGGGTTAGGATTAGGTTTAGGATTAAGATTAGGGTTAGGGTTAGGATTATGATTACATTTAAAGATTTAATTATGGTTAGGATTATGATTATAGTTAACCTAGGTATGGTTAGAGTTACTATTTGGGTTTGGGTTATATTTTTTTCAGTGAAAAAGAAGTGAAAACCACTTTTGACTTAATTCTAACAATATCAATTATAACCTTAGCCTAATTTTATTATTTTTTATATATTTTTTAATTATTATTTAATTCAAGGGTATGTACAGGATCATCATGGAAAATATAGGCCCTTAAGTGGCAAAAAATTCAAAAAAATCAGAGTCAGGCAACTTGACGTAAAAAATTGAATAAGTTAACTATATTATTTCAAAAATATGTAAGAATAGAATTTGTAGAAAATTGAATGTAGTTTCTAAACTACTAGGTTTATTTTTAAAATCTATTTTTGTGAAAAATTGAATTTTCAAAATGCAATAGTACTTAAATCTCGTGGAAAAATAAGAAATAGGTGTCCTCAAACACCCTAACAACAATAAATGATAATATTTTTATAATATCTCTAAATATAAGTAGAGGACCTGTCCGACAAGGCATTTTTTTAAAAAAATCTAAGCAAATAATTAATTATGAATTTTTATTACAAATTTTAAATATAAAAGTTGTATGTCCTAATTAATCTTAACTTGGTCAAAACTTCATGAAGGGTATGTGCAGGATCATCATGGAAAAAATAGGCCCTTATGGCAAAAATTTAGAAAAATCAGAGTTAGGCAACTTGGACGTGAAAACTCTTGAATAAGCTATCTATATTATTTCAAAAAATAATGCAATAATAGAATTTGTAGAAAAATTGAATGTAGTTTCCTAAACTACTAGGTTTGTTTTAAAAAACTATTTGGTGAAAATTTAAAAATTTTAATGCAGTAGTGCTTAAATTTAGGGAAAAAATAAGAAGTAGGTGGTTCCATTTTAACTATCTTAACCATAATAAAATGATAATAAGGGTTAATGCAGGATCATCATGGAAAACAAGCCCTTAAGTGGCAAAAATTCAGAAAAATCAGAGTTAGCAACTTGATGTAAAAATTTGAATAAGTTATCTATATTATTTCAAAAAATATGTAAGAAAAAAATTTGTAGAAAATTAAATGTAGTTTCTAAACTACTAGGTTTATTTAAAAAAAGAAAAAATCTATTTGGTGAAATTTTGAAATCTCAATGCAATAGTAATTAAATTTCAGGGAAAAAATAAGAAGTAGTTGTCTGTCTGACCACTCTAACCACAATAAAATGATAATATTTTCTTATAAGATTTTATATATAAGTAGAGGACTCATGTCTAGATGTAATACATATTTTTTTATAAAAATTTTCTAAGTAAATAATTAATTATGATTTTGTTATTACAACTTTTAAAAAGTATAAAAACTCGTATGTCTAACCACTTTAACTTGGTCAAAACTTCATGAAATTATTTTTTTCTTTTTTAATCCTATAGTATGTGAAGCATAGAATGTGACACATGTTTCAGATTCAAAAAATGTGATACCATTTGAAAGCTATAGATGTTTTTCAATCAGCCTATCAATCATGAATTTATAATTAAAATAGAAAATGAATAATAATTATTTATTAAATTCAAAGTATAGCATAATTTATATTGGTGGAAAGCTGAGAATCTCCTTTAAAAACCCTTTTCGTTTCATCAATTTCTGGTAAAAAGAAAGTTGTCAGCCACATACGCTACACATTTCCATCATATTCCCACTTTTTGGCCCATCATGATCCTACACATACCCATATTTTTTTTATAATATTTTAGATATAAGTAGAGGACTCATGTCCTGATGTGATGCATATTTTTTTGTAATTTTTTTTCAAGTAAATAATTAATTATGATTTTTTATTACAACTTTTAAAAAAATATAAAACTTGCATGTCCTAATTACCTTAATTTGGTCAAAAATTCATGAAATTCATTTTTTCTTTATTTTAATCCTATAGTGTGAAGCATAGAATGTGACACATGTTTTGGATTCAAAAATGTGATATTGTTTGAAATCTGGCAGATGTTTTTCTTCAATCAGCCTATTAATCAAAGAGGACTTAGTCATATAATTCAAATAGTTTTAAATACTACTTATTAAATTCAAAGTAAAACATAATTCTATATTGGTGGAAAGTCGAATCTCTTTTAAAAACCCTCTTTCTTTATTTCATCACCTCGTAAAAAAGTCGCTAGGCCACATACCCATCATATTGCCACTTTTGGCCCATCATGATCTTGCACATTACCCTAAAATTTTACTTCTTTTTTTAATCCTATAGCATGGCATAGAATGTGACACATATTTTATTTAAAAAATGTGTGATACCATTTGAAAGCTATAGATGTTTTCAATCAATCTATCATTCAAGACTTTAGTCATAATTCAAATAGAAAATGAATAATAATTACTTATTAAATTCAAAGTAAAGTATAATTTATATTGGTGGAAAGTTGAGAATCTCCTTTAAAAACCATTTTCGTTTCATCAATTTTAGGTAAAAAAAAAGTCACCAACCACATGCCCATCATATTGCCACTTTTTGGCCCATCATGATCCTGCACATACCCTAACACTAAATTTTTATATTTTATTTTTTAATTGAAAATAAATTTATAGAATTAAATATTTATAATATTACATATGTATATTACTAAAAATAATTCTATATTAAATAATATATAATATAATATAGTATTGTTATATTATACTATATATTTATAATTTATAATAAATTTACATAATATTTATATAATATTTTAAAAATTTAAAATATTAAAATTTAATAAGATTTATGTATAAAAAAGAGAATATATATATATATATATACATATATATATATATACATATATATATATATAGATAATAAAATAGATTTGAAACTTACAATCTTTTTAATTAAAATGATTTTAACTTATATTATAATGTAAATTCACATTAATTAAAATGTTACTTTTAACTCATCTTTCCTTATAACAGCATTAAAATTTAATAGAAAAACAAAAACAAGTGTATGCAAAACTTGAATCCCAACTGAAAATAATAATAACATGTATCATAAATAAAATTAGAAATT